>JZLH01S0019946.1:47717-70698 GCA_001188425.1 Eucidaris tribuloides | reverse complement strand
TTAGTTACAGTGCACGAAATGCAGCTATACCCTACGTAGATATGTGTGCACTTAATAAAGAAAACAAACGTATTCTTGTTGATCAGACTTTTCCAAATTGGCACTGGGGCCACTTTTGAATATAACCCATATTTTTGGTAAAGCAAAATAAGCATACAATAAGAAAATTGTGTGGTAACGTCTTGAGGCCATTCTTTGAAAAGTGAAACATAATTGTCAAAAAATGAAGTTTGTTCTTTGAAATTTTCAGTGCATATTCATGCAAAGCATAATCCAAAGTTACTTGAATGAATTATTTTTTCTTTAAAAAGGTCAATATACATGCTATCTTGCCTAAATTAAACATAACTATGTGTTATATGTAATATTAAGCATTTTTTCCTCTTAAATATATTGGTGAAAAGGTGAGTGTAATAACTTTCTTTCTGAAGATTGATGTGGTCATTGTTTGTCCACACCCATTCAAACTAATACCACCTAAAAAGAATAGTTTTTATTCATTCATTAATGAGTAATTAACAAAACAAATTAATCAACTTTAAATGTCAACACACGTGACAGGAAAAATGACAAGTTTTTCCCAAGCAGAAAACTACTGTCTTGATAATATTTCTTTTTTGTGTCAAAAGCAAGTTTGGTTGTGTCTTACTTTACACCAAATATGAGTACCGTATATTGTCATTCTTAATTAATAACGAGCAAATTAATTGGTCACACACGTGACGATGTTGTCTACTTGTTTTGTTTTGGGTATGTGCAGAGAAGCTACAGGCATATGTAGTCTCAGTTCTAGACCATGCAACTTTTTGACCTCCATAGTACACTTTCACTTACTACCTTCAGAGATACTTACTTTGCCTTAAATCAAGACTCTTGTATTATTCAAAGCAGTTGACTGAAGACAGTAGTTTCCTTATCAATAAAACAGACAGGTTGATGTACATGTAAATATCTGGAAGCCAGACTAGGGCATGTGTTGCTTTAGAGCAGTTTTCATAATAAATGCAAAATTTTTGCATGCCATTCTGTTCGACAAAGGTTGCTCTTAGCAACCTGACAGCTGCAGGAGGCTTGCCAGACATAGCAACAACTAATGTATGCATATTGCATTTTGGTATTGAAAATGTATTCATATGAACAGGTGGGTAGTTTTTGAAAAGAAAATATCCATAAATTTCAATACATTATGAAAATGTAGATTGTACAGGGTGTGCATTTTATCTTTGGGTTCAAAATTAGTAAAATTGTCAAAAAAATTATTTTGAAAAAAGTATGAGGCAGCCATATCAGAAATCTAATCATTTGTGGGGAAATATAACGGGGCATAAGTGATTAAATTTTCAGGCCTGTAGCTCGAGTGGTTTTCCCAGAATTTTTTTTTGGCCAAATTACCATGATGTATATGTATGCTATACATATACATGTCAACGCGTGACAACCCAAATGTCACACACGTGACGACACTTCATACACATAAAGAAATACATTAAAAAATACTTGTGAGAGATAAATAATAATTATTGTCATTTTCTACTTACTACACTAATAATGAAAGTCTGCCAGAATTACAAACATTGTAGAGTTTGACAATTCACAGAGTTTTCAAGTTAAATCTAAGTTATGAAAATCATCTTCCGTGTGAAGTCACACACGTGACAAAACTTATTTGACCTCTGACCCTAAATAAGTACGATTAACATAACATTAAATATTTTCACTTGATCACTATTGACATATATAAGATATATTTACATTTAAAACAATGTAACCTGCAGGCTATTGAATTACATGAGATACATTTTGCAATTTGTAGTATTTTTGGTCACACACGTGACAAAGAATGGCCCCTTTACAAGTTTATGGCATGTAAAGTAGATGCTCGTTTGAGATAAAATAGCATTTTGCCTTTCAGTTATCCCTTTAATCAACCTTTACTCTGTAATAATTCTTATCTTATACATGTACTCACACCCAAACTTATGTATTGCAATTACATATACAAAGGATATAAAATTGTCTGTGAAATATGGAACAAAATACTTTTACATATTTCCGCAGTTTGATAACAAGGTATAATAGCTTATTATTAAGCATATGTTTTTGCAGTCATACTTAATAGGTACAGTAGTAAAACGAGGTATGTTTTTGTAAAATGACGACAGAACTGTAATGACTCCACTAATCGCTTTTTGTGTAACGTGTGAAATATTAGTCAATTGTCAGCAGTTTTTTTCTGACATCGCCACCTAGATGTTCTGTATTTGAATTTTGTAGTAGAGACTGTCTCGAGCTCTTCGATTCTATTATTCGGGCTAACTTGACGGGAGGTACCGGGCATGATTCATACTGGGGTAGTTGTCGTTGCATTTTTTTTTACTACGATTGTCTTCATTTTCTAACTAATGCCTGACGAGTTAACCTTATCCCCAATGTAATAAAAGATTAAAGATTTGCTTTCAGTAGGATTTGAACCCATTGAAGAGTTCTTCTCTGATTTGAACGATCTTGGGATTTCCATACAAGCTTTTTAACATTTGAGCTACAGTTGAGATTCGGTGAGAGCAACTGTAATTTTGTATTTCTACCGTCGGAGCGTCTCATAAATGCCTTCTGACCAAAGTAGATAAAATTTTGTCGTCGTAGTATCCTTCTTCAGCCATTGTCAATCCATCGCTGGATGAAGGCCTCAGCATGATCTCTCCAAATCTGTCTTTCCCTCGAATACTTGTACCAGTTAGTATCATCCATCTCTCCATCTCTTTCTTTACTTGCCTCTGTTTCTCTTTCCCTCTAGAGGTGTCCATTTGGTAGTTTGAGTACTCCATCTTCCATCCCCCCTTCTGGTGAAATAGCCAGCCCATTTTCATTTGCGTTATATAATTACTTTCATTATGTCCCGTAACTTTGTCTCCTCCTTTATCCATTTATTGGTTTTACGATCTTTGTATGTTGTGTTCAGCATACTTCGCTCCATGTTATATTTGTGCGGCTGCTAACTTTCTCACCATTTTAGGTATTAGAGTCCATGTTTCTGATACAGATGTCATTGATGGGAGAATGCGCTTGTCATACAATTTCGTTTTTAAACACAATGGCAGATCATTCTTCATGAAGTAGCTACATCTTCCGAATGTTTGCCAACCTGTTTTGATCCCCCTCCTTATTTTATCATCTTGATTCCTTTCAGTAAGTGTGAATCGTTGACCAAGGTCGATGTAATTCAGATACATGTTCCAATTGTGTTCCATTAATGATGAGTAGTTTGTGTTCAACTGATAAATCTGCCATTTACTTTAGTCTTGTTCATATTCAGTCCTGTTTTCCTGCTTGCTATATCTTAATCCTGCATCATACTTTCTATTTCATTGAAGTTGTTAACTTTGATGACTATATCATCTGCAAAACTGAGGTGATTGAGTTTTCCCATTCACATTGATACCTTTATCTGCCCAGGTGAAATCTTTGCAGATGTGTTGTAAGCACGCTGTAAAGAGCTTTTGAGATATGGTATCTTCCTGCCTTACTCAATTCCTTATTGTTATTTTGTTGCTTTCTTTGTGTAATTTAACAGTAGTTGTGCTGCCAGTATAAATGTCTTTGATTCCTTGAAGTAATAGGCTAATATTGTGGAGCTTCAAATTAAACAAAATGTCAAACTTTGCTATCTGAGCTACATAGTAGTGTTTGAATGGACAAGTAAACACCCTAGAATACAAAAGTTTGGAAATTTGTGCTGCCACTGGCAAGATATGAATGAATAAGCAATTAGTACACGGGGCGAGTAAAAATTAGCCTAGGTCCACACACAGTACGTCTATGGGAGGAAATGGCAGGTGAATCCGGTCAACTTACGTTTTTCACTTGTTTGAAGCACTAAATAAACATTTTGAAATACATTTTTTTCAGGGCTTTATTTTTAGACCTTATCTAAAAACACTTGGAGCATGGAGGATTATGTAGCTCACATTTTTTTTTAACTCAGGTATATGTTAGTCAATGGCTTTAAATGTAAGTGGGATTGATGTCTGGCTGCCTAAGTACCTCCAGAACTGCACAGATTTCAACGGAGTCTAAGGCTTTCTCATAGTCCACAAAAGCTACACATACAGTTATATTGAACTCCTGGCATTTTTCCTTCCGTTGATTAAGGGCGTGGATGTGGTCTATTGTAAAGAAATTTCTCCTGAATCCCGCCCGAGCCCTTGGTTGGTTGTCATCTAGTATTCTTTTCATTTTGTTTGTCAGAATATTGATAAAAAGCTTGTACACGTTGGATAGACTGCTGATTGGTTGGTGATTCTTCAAGTCTCTTTTGTCTCCCGTTTTGTGTAATATCATCATGTTGGAATTTTTCCACTTATGAGGCACCTTCCCCTAGATGAGACAAGCTGGTAAGAGCTTTGCCAACTCTTTATTTGTTGCATCTCCTGCTTCCTTTAATGTTTCCATCATTGCATTGTCCTGCCCAGGGGTCTTTCCCCTTTTCATTTGGCTTAAAGGCACTGTATAACAGTGTTTCCAGTTTAAAAAATCTGAGCTACATGATTCCAAATGCTACCAGTGTCTCTGATACGGTCTAAAAATGAAGCCCTGAAAAAATTGCAGTTTAAAACGATCATTAAGTGCTTTAAAAAAATGAAAATCATTGACAGACCATTCCAGCTTTTCCCCATAGACTGCTGTGTTGCAGAATTTCCTATCGGCCGAGATGAAATTTATGTGCCAATTTGTATCTGCACATATTGTACTAGTGACAGCATAACTGTCCAAACTTTTGTGTTCTAGGGTGTTTATTTGTCCATTCAAACACTGTCAGATATGTCAGATAGCAAAGTTCGACAATTTTTTAAACGGGTCTTCCACAGTCTTATATAGCGTCTTTAAAGCATACCCTACTTCCCAGTTTTTGACTTCTGGTACTTCCTCCTGACACTCCTCTATATGTTCCGTATGCTGATTACTTTGGCATAATCTTCATAAAATTCGTTTATTCTCAGTAGGATGTTATCCTGGTGTATTATTTTCTGCTCATTCGAGTCAAGAAGTTTGTTGATTTTCTATGTTCCTTGGCTGAGCTTCTTGTTGGCTTTCTTAATACTCCTGTCATTTTCTATTGTGTCGTGTATTACTTTCGTGTTGTCTTCCCGACAGTTTTGCGAGTTTCCCAGTACTCTGTGCTGTCAATACTTAGGCTGTCCATCTTCATCCGTCTGCGCTTTCTAATAAGTTTACTTTCCAATAAGTTTCTTGTGCTGTCTGATAGTTTGCTAACTTTGTCTCTGGATTTCCTGCCTGCTACATGAAGTGCAGTTGCTTGAATGCTGTCTATTGCAATTTTTATTAGTAGATTCATACAGGCCTTAATGTTCAAGTCTTGGAGCAAATTTGTTATATTCACATTTTAAAATAACGATTATGCCTTTTATGGGACATAGCAGACAGAAAAGATGAACTTGCAAATATTTCCGTAGATAGTATAAATCCTAAACTAAGGTGCACATGCACACACACGCGCGCGCGTGCGCACGTACGCACACATACACACATACTCACGCACACACACACACACACACACACACACACACACACACACACACACAACACACAAACATTCCACTTAGAGGGTTAGAAAGAGAAAACTCTATGGTCAAAATACATCAGTACCCCCACTTTTTTACGAATATACGATCGTGGCTACCTCTAGAATCGTTAAACGACAAAAACAACAAATAGAAATATTAAAAAATTATAGGTAATAATGACGGATAATGATAATAATAATAATGATAATAATAAATAATAATAATAATAATAATAATAATAATAATAATAATAATAATGAATAATAATAATAATAATAATATCATCATTAGTATTATCACATTTATTATTATTATCATCATCATCATTATTATTTTGATTACTGAAATAGTATGTAGTAGTAGTAGTAGTAGTAGTGGTGGTGGTGGTGGTGGTGGTGATGATGATGATGTTGATGATGATGAAGAAGAAGATGAAGAATCCAGCGCTCTGAAACTCGTCCCTAACAAACATTCACAATACATTCTCAGACACGCGTGTCATTATTACGTTGTTTTCACGCTCAATTACCAGGACAAACGAGTGGTCAATTTGAAAGCATGCCCTTAAGTGTAAAAGCACACTCTATTAGATTAACGTTAAACGCATGCCGGACACTTTACGTCTGCGCGTGTTTAACCAATCAAAGTGCCTGGTTTAAGATTCAGTCTATACACACCGAAATGGGTTACGAATAATATGGTCACTAATGTATAACAAAGGTGATTAGATAATTTAAAACCTTGCAAAAATTTCTTGATTTCTGTACTTCGTGAGAACGCGATACACTTGCGTCTTCAGAAAGTTCTGCTACAGAACGTCCATTTCTTCAGTAGACGCAGCAGGTGCTGAAGCTTGAGTAAATTGCATACGGTTTTGATCGGAAAACTTGTAACCTTCATAGGATTTCCGTATTTCAAACACACCGTAAATTACTGTATAAAAGCTGCGGTAATCATAAGTACCTACTTTTCAAACAAAAGTAATTGCCAAGAAATAACGATTTCTACGTCCTGAGAAGTAAAGGAAATTTCCACACTCAAGAGAACAATGAATTCATCAGCAACACCAGAAACATATAGGGCTCTTGGGATAGACCTGTCTCTGTCCATAACCATAGTATATATCGTGTTTGGAACGTTTGGCATCGCTGGAAATGGACTCGTGCTCTTCGTCATCGGCAAAGTCCGAGAATTGCGCGACATCACCAACCTGCTCATCGCAAACCAATCCCTGATCGACTTCGTGTCATCCGTCCTACTGATAGCCATCTTCGTCGTCCCTCTACCTCCCCTGCCGACAAATGACGTATTTGCCCACTTTGTTTGTGGGTTTTGGTACACACAATGCCCATTTTGGGCGATGTACGGGGCCACAATTTTTAATTTGGTGATCCTCACTGTAGAAAGATACCTTGCCGTTGTCCATCCCATATACTACAGAAATAAAATGAACTACCTTCGGGCTGCTGCACTGGCTTCCTTGCCGTGGATCTTGGGCTTCTTGTACTCCATCTACCTCGTTCCAATTTCGCGCGTAGAAGACCAGATCTGTTACCAGTACGTATGGCCAAATGATATCATGCAGCCCGCAATTGGTTTCTTCACGATTGCGGTCACAATTGTCATTCCGTTTTCGACCATGACTACTTTGTACATACTAATTACAAGGAAATTGCGAGAAGGTCCCTTTCACGTGTCGAGTAAAAAACCAAAATCAGTTCACCAAGCGGTAAATTTTCGAGAAAAGGCTCGCCGCAATGTTATTAATACCATGATTACTCTTTGCATTTGTTACGGAGTTTGCTTGATGCCGGGTGCAGTGACATTCATGTATTACTGCATGGGAGGCTACGTGAACTTCAATGGGGACTGGTACTATTTTACTATCTGTATGTCGTTCGTGAATTATTGGATCAATCCCTTCATTTACGCTTTCCAGTATCGCAAATTCCAGCATGGTCTGAGAGTGGTCTTTTGTTGTTCGGCAAATGCATCAAGATCGGCGCCAGACGTGTTTGTTACAGACGGCATAACATCTACAACTATGGTATTCGGAATATTTTCGACATATAATTCGTTTGGTTTTTCTTATGTATAAGTTTTTGTGTGATGTGGTAGCATTTGTAGTAGTAGTAGTGGTGTTGCATGGAGATGCCATTTATGGAGGAGGTAGTAGTATTGTCGTTAGGTAGTGCTATAAACATTGAAATATGCTGTCTTGTAGGGGAGATTGGGGTAAGTTGAGCCACTTTTTACATTTTGTTGATTCTGCTTAGAGAACTTTGTAAGTAGCTATAAATGCAGTGCTACGGGCAAAACAGATGTATGTTTACTTGATTAAGGTATCACAAATTTTGGACAATAAAGCTTGCATTATCCTTCGGTGAGATGCCAAAAATGTTTACTTGCTCATCTAAAAAAATACCTACTTGCTCATCTTACCCCATAGGCATGATAGGAACGATTTCAGTCAAGAAGCAAAGAACCCTACAGGTACAACTTGTTACAGTTACAAATGGTTTTAGATAGTTATATTCACCTATCACACCCTCAATACATAAAAAAGTGCCATTAAAGCTTTTACCTTTGTATGGAAAACTTAACATATTTTCCACAAATTTTGAGAAAAAAAAATTAACTTTTCAATGCAACTTTCTTATGTGCAAGTGATTCCATCTTCTACTTCCGAAACCTATGTTATGCAACGGGCTAAAAGATAGCAGTGAAAGGTTTATCTTCTTTCTAAGAGAAGGTGGTTCATTTTACCCAAATGGCTCAACTTACTACTCTCTCCGCTTCATGAAGTATCCATGAACCATATATACCAAATGGACCTAAGTTCAATTAAATAATATGCATATTGTGTGAAAGTGTTTTTATGAAACTATCGATGGTCAAGTAGTATAATATCAGCAAAATGTATTGACAAAATATATATGTTTGGATTTTTATAGTTTTACCGTCCAATAAATTGGGAAAGAAATTTTATTTAGCGGATGAACAACAAAAATCAAAGTAACAGACAAACAAAACACCAAAGGGATAAATCTTTCATTTTTAACGTTGTTTTTGATTCGTTTACGTATAGTTTACATCTCACACACACATTTCGAAACACACGCATTACACATATAAATAAGCGAAAGAAACACTATTTAAAGCCACTTCATTTGCTTCTTTATATTTCTCATGAAGAAGTAGCAGCTGTTGTTATCGGTACTATTCTTTCGTGAGATATATCAAAATATATGAAAGTGAGATAGTTTGAATATTCGAGTCTGTACCTCATGCCATCCTTCAAGTTACGACACAAAACGATGATTGAAATATAGTACTAGCAGCGACGAAAGATGAAACCATGGTTTTCATTCCAAGTGTTCATTTACACACATTCTTGAATCCTCTCATTCTTGTTCTGTGGTTACCATTGGTCTACAGCACCCGACACATATTCCCCTATACACCCTTCGAACTTTTCGAATCTGTAGAAAACATCATGCGCATAGGTATAAACACATAATTATCTTCAATACAAGTTTCACACAGGTACAAGAAATCCCATCGGAAATATTGTTCTAAACATCTACTTTGAAAAATGATCAAAATTTATAGGCTCTGCCAAAAAAAGTTTGGAAATCTGAGTTTGGTCAATAATTTCTCATTTTTCTAGTAATAATCAATGCATACTTGGTACCATCAGAACGATTATTCAATTCCGGTTAAAATGATACCCTACTTGGTATGATTATGGCATCGGGGAAAGGGGAGTATTTCAGAATATGTGATGAAAATTGAAAAGCTGCAAAAGGAACAGTGGTGGTCATTAAGATCTTTTGCATTGTCCGAGTATTCAGACTAAGTTTTATGGGGAGCGATCTTTCTCTCATGCTCTGATGCTGCCCCTTCACTCTGGAATATCATCCCATCATATTTGAAGAATTCCTCTACAACACAAAAGTTAAAATCCTCCTTAAAAACATATTTATTCAAAAAGTACTTTGACTAAGTTATCATTAACAGTTGCCAGCATTTTTCTTTCTTAACATTTTCTTTTTCTTTCAAAAAAACGCATAGAGACGCATTTGGCAGTAATATGCGCTATATAAGAATTGTAGGGCATGTTTACTTTTTGTATAGAGTTATGTCTTTTGTTTTCAGCTGGTCAGCCAGGAATGACAATTTCAATAGGAGTCCCTTGCCCCCAGCCACTTCGTTTATCTAAGACTACGAGATCAAAGAGTTTGAATTTTATTTTTAAATACCCATTCATGTTTGTATGTTTGTTTATTTGTTTGTTTGTTTGTGCAAAGATACATTGGGAAATGTACTCATCGACAGGGATGTACCGAATTTGGATTAGTTTGCAAATCCTTTAATCTCAAAGTCATAAACAAATGAAGTGGCAGTGGCTCCTGTTGAAATTGATATTTATGGCTGACCACACGGGAACAAATGACACTAAAACGTGTTTCTTATTGACTCTTCATGACCACCAGACTTTAGTGTTCATTTCGCATCTTTTCAATTTACAATTTATTCCATATTTTAAGAATACTACCCTTTTCCTGATGGCATAATCATACCAAGTGGGTTATCATTTTAAAGAAGATTAAATAATCTTTCTGATGGTACCAAGCATGCGTTAATCATTTGTATGCAAATGGAGAAATAATCGAGGAAAATCAGATTTCCAAACTTGTTTGATTTTAGATTGATTATTGGGAGATTGTAACCAACACTATAGTGTGACAGGACAAAGTTCTCCTCAATTTAATTATCTCCACAATTTATGGTGTTGGCCAGCATTTTCTCGAGAACTTCCACCCATATACAATCCTAGCATGCTTACGGTGATTCGTGCTGCTTTACATGAGTTTCAAATCCAATTTCATGAGCACGCCAAATAGTTCCTACACAATCCATTAACTTCTTTTAATTTTAACAGTAACAAGGCCAACGCAAAGTGTAGCATCCCCTCGCCCGGTACAAATGGCTTACACGCATAAATATTTAATGATTTGTGAACTTTGACCATTGGTCAACATACTCAAAGCTCAATTTTAGGCTTTATCTTCATGCCATGTACCTTCTAAGCAAATTCCATTAAAATCTGTCAAATATTACTGAAGTTATCGAACGGAAACCACATTTTCATACACATACAGTTTTTCACATTAATGAGGTATGACCTTTGACATGTATCATCTAAAATAAACCATAGGCTGTATTTTGATAATATGTACATTCATTAAAAAAAACCTGTTTAATATTATTTAAGTTATCAAACGTAAGCCACAATTTCAGATACATAAATAGCCTTTTTACATATCTAATGATCTTTGACCTTTGAATCTACCTACTCCGAAATCACACCTTGGCCGCATTTTGATGTTATGTACCTTCATACTAAATTTCATTAGATCCGTCAAACATTAGTGAAGTTATCGAACGGAAACCAGTTATGCAGCTATTTTCACATTTGAAGGGTATAGAACAAGAAGTACTGAGGTCACATAATACTATTTTGAGAAACAAAGGCTTAAAGATTTCAAATTTGTCTCCAGATCAAAATTGTTTGAGTTGTACATCCAAACTTGGTGAAGTTAATTGACACAATAGAAGATGATTATAGGACAAAAACAAGCGTTGTCACACTTGTCGATTCCAATAATCAATAATCAATATTGTGGACTTAAGTACTTCTTCTTCTAAAAAGAAGGGTCTCAGGAATACAATGCATTTCTCGAATAAATGATTGTAAAAAAACACTGAATTGTATATATTTTTGGAATGTCCTCCATAAGATGGACAATTTGATATGCAATTTGTCAAATTTGGACGTTGTTTTAAATTTGACCTCAATTGACCTTTGACTGGAAGTGACCGTATATCTCATCAACAAAGCACAAAATACATGATAAAATTATATATTTTCTTAATCCTTGTAATTATTCGAGTAATTTTAGATAAACTTTGAAGAAATTAGACCAAGTTAAAACTTTGACGCCGGTTGACCCCTCCCCTCATCCCTACTAGGGAAGGGTCAAATTGACAAAAATTTTGTCAAAAATTTCCCTGGCATGTAACGACTTCAAAACAATCACTAACTCAATTTCATCAAAATGTGTCTTAAGTACTTCTTATTCCATACTCTTCAGTTTCTACATACCAGATTTTAATAAATCTGTTATCGAATGGAAACCAGCGTTACGGACTGACGGACAGCGGCGTTACTATATCCCTCTCCGACTTCGTCGGGCGAGGGGATAATGAAGATCTACTCAAGGCTATCAGAAAATATCATTTACCCTGTTTACCTCTCATTCAAACCTTCTCCTTCTTGGCCGCTTCCCATTCAGATTAATTTAATAAACACCTTTAAGTTAATCTGTCTGTTGAACACTTTTGATTTTCCCATGTTGAGGAGTATGAAACCTTAACGGTGATTTTAAGGTTGTTGAATTGCCTATAGTCAGTTTGCTGACGAAATAACCAGCAAGTAAAATTTACTGCAGGCTGAAGACAATTGGCTCACTACCCTGGTATACTCAATATCTATAGAGCAGTCAACCTGCACAAATTCATGCCCTGATACATACATTCAAGCCAGTAATTAAATGCATTTCGGACATGTTACGGCTGCGTGTGTCCGACCAATCAGAGTGGTTTAATATTCAGTCTAAGCAGAAAAACAAATCACAGAATATATGGCCATGACTATTTAAATACAGCAAGGCGAAGGTTGTGAGCCTTGCAAAAGTCAACTATTATGGTTGTAGCTCTACCAGAATACGACATCCATGCATGTATATACTTCAGCTATAATTCATCCCAAGGATTCATCGGCAAAAAAACGACAGCCGTAAAGCTTAACTACGTGTATATGATTTTTGTCGATAAAATTTGTAACATCTACATGATTTTAATGAATGTTTCACCGACGCTGTAAAATATAACGGCTGTCAAGTATTTGCTTCTAAAAAGTTAAGATAATAGACGACATATCTATTACAAGTTCTACGCCCTCGGAAGGACACATTTTTGGCAATCCAAGAAATTATGAATTCATCAACAACACTCGAAACTGACAGTGGCGTAGGAATAGACCTATCTTTGTCCATAACCATAGTGTATATCGTGTTTGGAACGTTTGGCATTGCTGGAAATGGACTTGTGCTCTTTGTCTTTGGAAAAGTTAGTGAATTACGCGACATCACTAACCTACTCATCGCAAACCAATCCCTGATCGACTTCGTGTCATCAGTCCTACTGATAGCCATCTTCGTGGTCCCTCTACCTCCCCTGCCGAAAAACCAAGTGTTTGCCCGGTTTGTTTGTGGGTTTTGGTACACACAATGTCCATTTTGGGCGATGTACGGGGCCACAATTTTTAATTTGGTGATCCTCACCGTGGAGAGGTATCTAGCTGTTGTCCATCCGATATACTATAGAAATAAAATGAACTACCTTCGGGTTGCTGTACTGGCGTCCTTGCCGTGGATCTTGGGCTTCATGTACTCCATCTATCTCATTCCCATTTCGCGCGTAGAAGACCAGATCTGTTACCAGTTTGTCTGGCCTAATGATATCATGCAGCCCGCGATTGGTTTCTTCATAATTGCGGTCACAATTATTATTCCGTTTTCGACTATGACTACTTTGTACATACTAATTACAAGGAAATTGCGAGAAGGCCCCTTTCATGTGTCGAATAAGACACCGAAATCTGTCCACCAGGCAGTAAATTATCGAGAAAAAGCCCGTCGCAATGTTATTAATACCATGATCACTCTTTGCATTTGCTATGGGGTTTGCTTGATGCCGGGTGCAGTGACATTTCTGTATTACTGTATGGGAGGCTACGTCAACTTCAACGGGGACTGGTACTATTTCACGATCTGCATGTCGTTCGTGAATTATTGGATCAATCCCTTCATTTACGCTTTCCAGTATCGCAAATTCCAGTATGGACTGAGAGTGATCTTTTGCTGTTCCGAAACTGCATCAAGATCGGTACCAGACGTTTTTGTCACAGACGGCGTTACATCCACAAATATGGTATTTAGAATATGTCTAACGCTTAGTTCGTGTTTGTCTTATTCACAAGAAGTTGGTATGGTCAAGGGGATTGGGGAGAAGGAACACCAGCTAGCAATAATGAATTCCCAAAGATGTCAGGAGTGTAAGGACGTACCAAAAATCTTCGGAAGCATTAGTGTCTAGGCTGTTGGAAGTCTAATCTCGCCAAAGAAGTGAAATTAGTTTTTATATTTGAAGATCTTGTTTCCAAAATGAGGTTTATCCATGTTTCATTAAATGCAAAATATATTTAATAGATCTATGAGATGACACAAAGGAGAAGTTGAAATTCCTACCATCAAGTGGTAAAAAATGGGCAAGAAAAATGACTTTATTTCCTAAAGGGAGTTCATCAATTTCAAATTATTTCCTGAAGGGGGTGATCCAAGACATAAAAAATAGAAAGAAATAAGAATTCACATATTTTTTTTCTAAGTGTGATTTTGAATTCGCATTGCGGGGTTCTTTTTTTCAGTTGGTTAAGTTTGATTTTACTCAGAAACGTTGTAATATGCTGATTTAAAAAAAAACAACGAATTTTTCTCAGAATGGTAGTGGATCTAACCCCCTTTTAAAAAAATAAACTAGAAAAAAATAAACTAGAATAAACTAGAATTTATTTCCAAAAGAAAAAAAAATCCTTTTGGAAATAAACTAGAGGTTTTTTTTCCAAAAGAGGGTACATCCATTTTTCATCTTCTTTTTTTTTTTACAAACTCAGAACATTTTTAAGAACTCTATAAGATGACACAAAATAAATGTGAAGATGAAATTCCAACAAAAAGTGTTTAGAAATGGCAAAAAAAAAATTAATTTTACTTTAAAAAGGTGGGCACATCCATTTTAGTTTATTTCCAAAATCGGGTAGATCCAAGAAAAAGGGAAAACTAAAACAAAACATTTAGAAATAATGACAACTCACGGATTTGTTTTCTATGTGTGGTGTCACATTCGCATTTGGGGTACTTTTTTGGTTAAGTTGGTTTTACACAAAGACATGGCAATATGGGTAAATTAAAAAAAAACAACTTATTTTTTTTTAGAGTGGCAAGAAATGGATCTACCCCCTTTTGGAAATAAACTCTTCATTTGATAGAATATCTGAGATACTCACTTGTTTTTTTTTCAGTTTAATAAGTTAATTTCTCTTCTGATGAGTAAGAAAGTAAAAACAAATATTTTCAGAAATCATTGTGCAAGTACGAATCAAAATTGCCTTTTGTTAAAAAAATAATAATAATAATAAATCAAATAAAATAAAATAATGGAAACCATGCGTTCTTTCAAATGTTCCTTGAAGGAAGTAGTTTGCATGGTGTGGATAAGCAATTAACGCTAAAGACTTTTACGGTTCACCAATGTGAAATTTCTTTCTAGTGAGATTGGTAGCCCTTAAAAGGGCTGCTGTGGTATAGAGTATGAAGTACTCGACGTTTCGGACAGGTTGACTATCTTTCATAAAGAAGGATAGTCAACCTGTCCGAAACGTCGAGTACTTCATACTCTATACCACAACAGCCCTTTTAAGGGCTACCAATCTCACTAGAAAGAAATTTCACATGGTGACCGTAAAAGTCTTTAGCTTAATACGCTTCTTTAATACCAATTTCACAACTTTTCAGAAAATTCCGATTTATAAATTTGAGATATGGATGATCTAAAAATAATTATTTCTTTGCTAAACTGTGTCAATATAGTGGCCAGGTGTACCTAGTTGGGTGGATTTTGATCTGTAATTTGATATTTGCTTTTTTCTTGTCGATGTTCATCGAGTCTGAAGATTGTGTTCTCATAGCGATTATGCGGGCTTGTTTACAACTTTTAGTACAACTTTTTCATCAATCTTTTCAAATGTAATCTATTTTCACCCAAGCATCAGAGCACAATTAACACAAATTGTTAATACTGACGTATTTAGGTTTTAAACTCAGTAGAGTTGATATTACAGTGTACATTACGTGTAGGAAGTGTCAAGATCCCCCCCCCCCGACATTTCACATTTTGAGTAGTCTCTGTGAAATGGAATTCAAAGCAAGCGATTTTTCAGGGCATTGATAGATCATAGTAGGTTTATCTGAAAAGCACAATTAGAGACGGATCAATTTTTTACCATTTATCAAACTAAACCTCGGGTTTCGATGTAATACAATTTCATTAATTTTGCTTGAAATCGGCCACTTATTTAATCGGTCCTTATTTGTATTCCATTTTGGAATCAGAAGCGTCGATCCGTGGGGGCAATTTTGACAACTTGAAAAATTATTATATGCAATGTAAATATATGTTTTAAAACCATTGGAAAGCACTATAAAACCATAAAACATGGCATAAAAAAACATCTTAAACATACGAAATTGTCAATTTCGCGCACAAAATTCTGTATTACTATTTGGGGTGGACGCGCCGAAAAGTTTGGATTTTTTCCCTTTTTCCACCCCCCCCCCCCATCCGAAACATGGATCGACGCCCTGCTAGGAATGTATTGCATGAGGGTAATAAGTAATTTCGAGAGCAAGCGCGGTGGTCAGGCGGTTTGGGAAAGTTAAAAATTCCTTGTAGCAAAGTCATTTTGGTAGTTTTCTTCAAATTGTATGGATAATTTGTAAAGCTATCTAACTCTTTCACGCTTTTGAGATCAATGAATCAATGAATTTAGATGTGGAGACAGAGCGCCTGAACATACGGCACGTGTGTCATGTGTATTGGAGGATGAATTTTATACAGAAAAATGTAATGGTGTAATGTGGCACCTAGTATTGCATTCAGTTATTTCTCACAGTTCTCACGTTTATTACAGATGTTCATTTACACAAAAGAAGACAATTGAAATAACACCTATGAGTCCCACTCTGAGAAAATAAAATGGAAACAATGAAATAATAAGCAGAAGCATAAAATGAAAAGAACAGGTTTTATTTCTTGTTAAGGTTATTATAAAATATATGAAGCAAAGACAATTCTTGCTTGGTTCGTCCCATTTTCATTATTCTTTTCTGTTCTTTTCATTTTCGCCTCTTTTTTTTTTTGATGAAGGGGAGAGGAAGAGGACACTTACAATACACTTTAAGTTAAACAGGTTCAATTTAGCACCATTTTGTCACAATAACGCCACCATTTTAATAGTTGCTTATAGGCACTATTAAAGACACCATATAACACTGTGGAGACCCATTTAAAAAATTGTCGAACTTTGCTATCTGACATATCTGACAGTGTTTGAATGGACAAATAAACACCTAGAACACAAAAGCTTGGACAGTTATGCTGTCACTAGTACAATATGTGCAGATACAAATTGGCACATTAATTTTATATCAGCCGATAGGAAATTCTGCAACACAGCAGTCTATGGAGAAAAGCTGGAATGGTCTTCAATGATTTTCACTTTTTTAAAGCAATTATGATTGTTTTACACTGCATTTTTTAGGGCTCATTTTTAGACCGTATTAAAGACACTAGTCGCATGGGAATCATGTGCTCAGATTTTTTAAACTGGAAACATAGTTATACAATGCCTTTAAGGGTTGTTATAGCACTCTTTTCAGGAAATTTTGCCATTTTGCACTTTTACGTCAGAATGATGGTCAAGCGCACTAAATGAAGGTGCCGTTTATATGACAATGCTGGGCACCATTTTGAAGCTTTTTTTTCTTAGAGTGATAGGGTTACCACGTGCCTACAGACATGTCCCAAATAAGTTCAAAATGTGGGAAAATGTTGACTTGTTTCCAGTGGCGCCAGGAAACAATAGATTGTAGCTAATCAATAATGGAGCACTGCAATCGAGCGATATATTTCCGAATCCAGGAGATTGATCAATGGCATTCAGTACTTCCTCAAATGAGGCGCAAATTAGCAAACATTTTCTCAAATTTAGCAAGGCCACCAAAAATTTAAGTTTTTTCTCCATATCTTGGACCGTAGCAATGTGCCATTTTATACATTTATCGTATATTGGGGCGCAATATTTAACAAAGGTTGAGTAAACCTATATTAGCAAGCCAGGCAAGGATAATTTTGAACATTTCCTGATAACGGTATTTTGTAATTACTTAAATATTGGAGTGCAAACTTACGAAATCGTAAAATGATGATATGCGAGGGGAGAGCAATCAAGCTTTAGAAAATTTTCGTACATTTAACCTTAAAAAAGTGCATTTTCTCTGTGGACGCAAGGAAAGGGACGCGTAATCCTGAGGTAATATTTGCTTTTCGGTTTTTTTTCCTGTTTCCCTGAAGGATAATAATTTGTCTAACTTTACTCTCCTTCCCTTGTCTCTTTTGCCATTTTTGGCGCCCCTTTAAACTGGCACCCGCTCCTGCCCCCTAGATATGCACCTGATTGATTCAGAAAAGGAATCCGTAAATATAAAAGTTTGTTGCACTGTATTTCTATATGTGAAAAGCTACTTATATGCAGGAGTTTGAAGGAGTTTACGATTTCTAATTTAAAAACAAATAACAACAAAACAGGTAGGATTTCGTAATGAAATAGTCTGTCTTATTTAGTAAAGTTTGACATTTTCGATTAGTTTTGCACAAAATTAACAAAAACCTTTTTTTATATATTTAGGAATATGCCTACAGCTTCTGTTATTATCATCACCATTTCCTTGTAAGAAATATATGCTTGTATAGGTATAAAAGAATTAACACTTCAAAAGGTCCACAATTGTCTATCTGACAGTAAGTGGTAGTCAAATCTCTGCCTAGATTGAAAACAAAACACAAGGCTTGTCCTTAAACCTATTTTGTCCTTTTTGTAACATAAGTTTATAATATTGTAAATTGTTCTCAGCTAATTCTCATTTGCTGATGATTCTGCTATATCGCTTACTTTAACCAAAAATACCAAGAACTTTTATCCACAGTTATCTAATACTCATGAACCTTTCTAATGAAGAGTTAGTTTACATGTAGGCCTAATAAACTTTTTTTTCATTGTACCAAACATTTTATGCAGTGTATATCATTACAAACATATGAAAGTTCATTTGAATATTGTTTCAATTACAATCGAAAACGTTGAAATGAAATGAATCTGAATCTATTGAGTTTTAGGTATCCATATCCACGAATATCTTGGCTAGAACATGACATTAATATTTATACAAAACCATCCTTACGTAAAGGTGTGTATATCTACCAGAGTTTGATTATTGTTATGAGGAATGAGGAAATGTTGCAAATTACAAGAGTAATAACACGTGCTTCAAGAATGTGTGATATGCCTAACAATATGTACACAGCAAGACCAATATTCCCATTTTGCTACTTATCATTAAGTTTACTATTTGTTTCTCAATTTTGAACTTGTCAGACTGAATATAGTGATGTGTCTGTTTAAATATCTTAAAGGTATTTTGACCTCGTCATTTGGCTCAAATTTCCACCCCTTTTTTAAATCGTAAAGAAACAAAGTTCGAATACCACTAACACAATTTAAAAAAGCCACTCTGTCCGGTTTTCAAGTGTTCATGAAGGGAATTTTATTGACAATATAACCAATACCTACTAACGTGATCGAATATACCTCTACACACGACACACACACACACACACACACACACACAACACACACACACACACACACACATACACACTACAGAGGGCGTTTACACAAGAGTACACAGACTATAAATATTAGATTGTGAACACTATAAATGATATAGTTACTGCATACTAATTGAAATGAATAGGCAACTTTTTTTATTCTTTTTTCGTTTATTGTGTGACTACGGCAAAGATACTCTTCATGCAGAAACCACCATTTCCCTTTTCATTAGTGCAATCTACAGAGGAAATTACCAGTTCTAACAAATTACAGTCTATATGGGGAAAAGGGCGAAATCAACTATTCAATTCCACATCGATCAAAAATTGCCTTAATAGCATTTCAAGGTATTTCATTATGTATATTAAGCTATAAATCTACATTAGACGCGGCGAATAAAACGAAAACAAAGACATATGAAACTAGGCAGACTACGGATAAAAGTGATGAGTATAAAAATTGACCTATACGTTTAATATTGTGTTCGTAAATATTATCTATTGTGTGTGTAATGGTAATGTACTCTTTCCGTTTAATGGATCACTGCTTTGATGTTTAGCCAAAGGGCAGTAAAGTGAAAATGTTTGTGAGGTAATAACATTGTGTCGTGAGTCCTTTATTTTCACTTTTCTTAACATAGTATTTGAGGCAGGAGACGAAATAGCTTGGAAATTGTACAACATAAAAAAAAATGATCGAATCAAAATGATATATTCCAACAACAGACTTACGTGGTGAGATTCACGTTAGCGTATTGAGTTTAATCCTCTGTTTCCTTAGATGGATAGATAGATAGATAGATAGAGATAGATAGATATAGATAGATAGATAGATGATAGTAGATATAAGTAGATAGATATAGATAGATAGTAGATAGATAGATAGATAGATAGATAGATAGATAGATAGATAGATAGATAGATACAGATTAGACAGATAGATAGATAGATAAGATAGAATAGATAGACAAATAGATAGATACATTGATAAGATAGATAGATAGGTATTCCTATAGAATAAATCATTATGTTCGTGTTTATTTTTTTTCTTCTACACAGACCGAACCAGTGGTAACTGTACCCTCTGCTAAAGATTCCAAGCAATTGAGCCTACAGAGTAATCGACAAAGAAATAAGCGGCAAGGGCATAAGAAATGTGACATCACTTCAATGTGAGAGCTGTATATGTATAAGTTAAATGGTTAATTAATTAATAAGATGCAGACAAAATGACTTAATATTGCGGGTAGAATAGTAATCAATGCACTACACGAGTATTAATGTATGCACGTATAAATTCCATGACAGATAACACATATGACTTTGAATGTTGACATCGAATTGTAAGGCTGTACTTCAAAATATATTTTATGTTAAAAACTTTATTATTTAGGTCAAAATCAATCAATTTTGTTTTATAGTTGTAAGACAAAACTCGTAAGTTTTAAGTATTGATAGTGAAATTTATCCAGTTGTCTACACGTGTGTACATTAATTATTCAATGCACTGTACAGAAATGCCTGTTTATAATACGGGATACCAAATAATACTGTGAATCATCAATAGAAGAACCAATGGTGTTTTAAAAATATAAAAGTTGACTTTGTCATAGTTGAGGCCTGGGTATTTGATACAATGTTCATTGCGTCATTCCGGTAATCAGGGATCTTGGTTGGTTGTGTCACTGCCCGAAAAGCAGTAGATGGCAGGTTCGAGTCTCGTGGTTCTTTTTGTCCTTCTTTCTTTAGAGCCATCATCTTAAAAATACAGAGCTGAGCGTTATGAATAAATCTATGACATCGCATTTAACCTCTTAAATAATCTCTTATGTGTTTGTAATTTGTAATGTAGGGTTTTTGGCAACTGCATTCCTACTTTTAGCATCATATTTAAATAAAGGTTTGTGTGTGCAATGAGTTTGTGGTTAAACTGAGTACTTCTTTCTGCATAATCGACATTCAGGCTCAGTTTCATGAAAAACTCTCAAACACCAAGGTAAGCGTAGAGAGTAGAAATGGCAAGTTCAATAAAGTGTAAACACGTCTCTTCGTGAATTCCATCACTCTAACGCGATTTTTGGATAAAACAAAGTTCACAAAAATCACATGTAAAAATGTATGCTAGTTGTGTATTCATATTTGTGTGTATGTTTGTGTGTGTGTTTGTATGTGGGTGTATGTGTGTGTGTGTGTGTATGTGTGTGTATGTGTGTGATGTGTTGTGTATGTGTGTGTGTGTGCGCTGTGTGTGTGTGTGTGTGTGTGTTGTGTGTGTTGTGTGTGGTGTGTGTGTTGTGTGTGTGTGTGTGTGTGTGTGTGTGTGTTGTGTGTGTGTGTGTGTGGGGTGCATCCTTAATGCAAAAAAAAAATCAAAATTCAAAATTCAAATTCAAAAAGCACACCTTAATTTATCATTCCACGTTACACGCATCAATCCATTTATATGTAACTTCCAAAATGCGAGTTAATATAATTTTCTGACGACTGATTAAACAAAATTATATGCGGTATGTGGAATGTCTTACGAAATGCACATTTATTGAAAATATCACTAAGTGATAGAAACACCAAACCTGTGGTTTTAGCATGAGAAGGATGGAGACAGTGCGTTCCCATCCAAGTCAGTTGAGAAAAAGTTGGCAAGTTTTAATCTGAAAATGTCTGAATTAGCTGTCTAGGTGTTTGGCGATACATGTATATCTACATTGTCACTTACCTGTACTTTTGGAATAGCGTCATTTTCAGTGGCATGTAAATTTCTCCTCTTTTAGCTTGTCGTGACAATATCTACCGTCAATTTATGGGCAATCTGACAGCGTCTATCAAATGGTTACTAAGGAGAAGCAAATTATAAACCGCATTTCATGAAGTTTTCAGCAATATACAATATCCAGAATTACATCCTGGTTTACAATGTCAGGGAGGTTACGATAATTAGACTGTCTTCCATTGTCAATCATATAAAGAGGTGGGCTTATATTTGGAAAACAAATATCGCCGATGCATATTCTTCTTTATGTCGTCAATGTAAATCCTTTCAAGGTGGCCTATAACTTACTGGTTATTGATTATATATTGTGTGTATTTGTGTTTATATGTCCTTCTAGGATTGTCTTTATCATTTCACTTGTATAAGGCTTCAGTACTGATTTGTTTGTCCTTTCCATTAATTACTCTCTTTAGAACTATTCTTCGTGACTTTTATCCAAGTATTGATCGCTATCTCAGTATCATTGCTATTTCAACAGTACGAGCTACTTCATCATTCGTATATCTACCACAAGCATACTTTTCACAATTGTAGATCTGCACTGAGTTCTAGTAGGAAGAATCATGTTACATTCAATAGTTCATTTCAAGGCATTGCAGATTTGGAAGGACATTTCACATTCATACTTTATATTAATTACGATATTTGGCACCTTTCTTATCTTTAGGTTGTGGACTTTATTTCAGGGTATCGTGGTGACGAGACACACATAACAGAGAATTTAGATTGGAAAAATGAGTTGGGATTTTATCAGTTTAAATTCTAACCAAGAACACAAGCTAGCTCTCATTAAAATTGTTGGTACGGACTGTGTGTATATGTTATCCCTTACGAATGCATGCTGATTAACTAAAACCGACTGAATTGACATTCCTAGCCATATTTTTGTCATGTTGGCTAAAATTGCCAATTTTGCCACACACAGATGGGCTTAACATACGTGGGGGGAGTGATCAGAATACAGGAAAAATACTTTATTAATCTCTCCTCTCTGTGA
>JZLH01S0019946.1:36546-47692 GCA_001188425.1 Eucidaris tribuloides | reverse complement strand
AAATCATTGTGCAAGTACGAATCAAAATTGCCTTTTGTAAAAATAATAATAATAAATAAAATAATGGAAACCATACACTTCTTTAACCCGTTGGCTACGGGAACCGGATGTGCCCTGTGTAAACTCTATGGGATTTTCAAAATCTCGGAGGCAACGGGTTAATACCAATTTCGACACTTTTCAGAGAAATTCCGATTTATACATTTGAGATATGGATGATCTAAAAATAATTATTTTCTTTGCTAAACTGTGTTAATATAGTGCCCAGGTGTGCCTAGTTAGGTGGATTTTGATCTGTAAGTAATATTTGTTTATTTTCTTGTCGCATGTTCATCGAGTCTGAAGATTGTGTTCTCATAAGCGTTGATGCGGGCTTGTTTACAACTTTTAGTACAACTTTTTCATCATTCTTTTCAAATGTAATCTATTTTCACCCAAGACATCAGAGCACAATTAACACCCACCAGAAATTGTTAATACTGACATATTTTAGGTTTTAAACCATCAGGAAGTTGATACTACAGTGTACATTACATATAGGAAGTGTCAAGATTCCCCCTCACATTTTGAGTAGTCTCTGTGAAATGGAATTTTAAAGCAAGCGATTTTTCAGGGCATTGATAGATCATAGTAGGTTTATCTGAAAAGCACAATTAGAGACGGATCCATTTTTTTACCATTTATCAAACTAAACCTCGGTTTTAGGTGTAATACAATTTCATTAATTTTACTTGAAATCGGCTACTTATTTAATCGGTCCTTATTAATATTCCATTTTGGAATCAGAAGCGTTGATCCCGTGGGGGCAATTTTGACAACTTGCATGCAATGTAAATATATGTTTTAAAAAGCATTGGAAAGCACTATAAAACCATAAAACGTGGAATAAAAACCACTCTTAAACATACGAAATTTTAAATTTCGCGCACAAAATTCTGTATTACCATTTGACGCGCTGAAAATTTTGGACATAACTTCACTTTTGCCAACCCCCCCCCCCCCTATCCGAAACATGGATCGACGCCCCTGCTAGGAATGTATTGCAAAGAGGGTAATAAAGTAATTTCGAGAGCAGGCGCAGTGGTCGGGCGGTTTGGGAAAGTTAAAAATTCCTTGTAGCAAAAGTCATTTTTGGTAGTATTCTTTCAAATTGTATGGGTATAATTTGTAAAGCTATTTAACTCTTTCACGCTATTTGAAATCAATGAATTTAGATGTGGAGAACAGAGCGCGTGAACATACGGCACGTGTGTCATGTGTATTGGAGGATGAATTTTATACAGAAAAATGAGTAATGACTTCATTAATTTCAGATATTTGTTTTATGGTGTAATGTGCACCTAGTATTGCATTCAGTTATTTCTCACATTCTCATATTTATTACAGATGTTCATTTACACGAAAGAAGACAATTGAAATAACACCTATGAGTCCCACTCTGAGAAAATAAATGGAAACAATGATATAATAAGCAGAAGCATAAGATGAAAAGAACAGGTTTTATTTCTTGTTAAGGTTATTATAAAAATATGAAGCAAAGACAA
Organism: Eucidaris tribuloides; assembly: GCA_001188425.1. Lineage (NCBI taxonomy): Eukaryota > Metazoa > Echinodermata > Echinoidea > Cidaroida > Cidaridae > Eucidaris > Eucidaris tribuloides. The sequence goes on along the minus strand of JZLH01S0019946.1, from coordinate 46,148 downwards.
TTCTTGCTTGGTTCGTCCCATTTTCATTATTCTTTTCTGTTCTTTTCATTTTCGATCCTTTTTCTTTTTTTTTTTGATGAAGGGGAGAGGAAGAGGACACTTACAATACACTTTAAAAAAACAGGGTTCCAAATTTAGCACCATTTTGTCACAATAGCGACACCATTTTAATAGTTGCTTATAGGCACTATTAAAGACACCATATAACACTGTGGAAGACCCATTTAAAAAATTGTCGAACTTTGCTATCTGACATATCTGACAGTGTTTGAATGGACAAATAAACACCCTAGAACACAAAAGCTTGGACAGTTATGCTGTCACTAGTACAATATGTGCAGATACAAATTGGCACGTTAATTTTATATCAGCCGATAGGAAATTCTGCAACACAGCAGTCTATGGAGAAAAGCTGGAATGGTCTCTCAATGATTTTCACTTTTTTAAAGCAATTATGATTGTTTTACACTGCAATTTTTTCAGGGCTTCATTTTTAGACCGTATTAAAGACACTAGTCGCATGGGGAATCATGTAGCTCAGATTTTTTTAAACTGGAAACATAGTTATACAATGCCTTTAAGGGTGCTTGATAGCACTCTTTTCAGGAAATTTTGCCATTTTGCACCTTTTACGTCAGAATGATGGTCAAGCGCACTAATGAAGGTGCCGTTTATATGACAATGCTGGGCACCATTTTGGAAGCTTTTTTTTCTTAGAGTGATAGGGTTACCACGTGCCTACAGACACTGTCCCAAATAAGTTCAAAATGTGGGAAAATGTTGACTTGTTTCCAGTGGCGCCCAGGCAAACAATAGATTGTAGCTAATCAATAATGGAGCACTGCAATCGAGCGATATATTTCCGAATCCAGGAGATTGATCAATGGCATTCAGTACTTCCTCAAATGAGGCGCAAATTAGCAAACATTTTCTCAAAATTTAGCAAGGCCACCAAAAATTTAAGTTTTTTCTCCATATCTTGGACCGTAGCAATGTGCCATTTTATACATTTTATCGTATATTGGGGCGCAATATTTAACAAAGGTTGAGTAAACCTATATTAGCAAGCCAGGCAAGGATAATTTTGAACATTTCCTGATAACGGTATTTTGTAATTACTTAAATATTGGAGTGCAAACTTACGAAATCGTAAAATGATGATATGCGAGGGAGCAGAGCAATCAAGCTTTAGAAAATTTTCGTACATTTAACCTTAAAAAGTGCATTTTCCTGTGGACTGCAAGGAAAGGGACGCGTAATCCTGAGGGATAATATTTGCTTTTCGGGTTTTTTTCCTGTTTCCCTGAAGGATAATAATTTGTCTAACTTTACTCTCCTTTCCCTTTGTCTCTTTTGCATTTTTGGCGCCCCTTTAAACTGGCACCCGGCTCTGCCCCCGTAGATATGCCACTGATTGATTCAGAAAAGGAATCCAGTAAATATAAAAGTTTGTTGCACTGTATTTCTATATGTGAAAAGCTACTTATATGCAGGAGTTTGAAGGGAGTTTACGATTTCTAATTTAAAAACAAATAACAACAAAACAGGTAGGATTTCGTAATGAAATAGTCTGTCTTATTTAGTAAGTTTGACATTTCCGATTATGTTTTGCACAAAATTAACAAAAACCTTTTTTTATATATATTTAGGAATATGCCTACAGCTTCTGTTATTATCATCCACCATTTCCTTGTAAGAAATATATGCTTGTATAGGTATAAAAGAATTAACACTTCAAAAGGTCCACAATTGTCTATCTGACAGTAAGTGGTAGTCAAATCTCTGCCTAGATTGAAAACAAAACACAAGGCTTGTCCCTTAAACCTATTTTGTCCTTTTGTAAACATAAGTTTATAATATTGTAAATTGTTCTCAGCTAATTCTCATTTGCTGATGATTCTGCTATATCGCTTACTTTAACCAAAAATACCGAAGAACTTTTATCCACAGTTATCTAATACTCATGAACCCTTTCTAATGAAGAGTTAGTTTACATGTAGGCCTAATAAACTTTTTTTTCATTGTACCAAACAAATTATGATATGCAGTGTATATCATTACAAACATATGAAAGTTCATTTGAATATTGTTTCAATTACAATCGAAAACGTTGAAATGAAATGATCTGAATCTATTGAGTTTTAGGTATCCATATCCACGAATATCTTGGCTAGAAACATGACATTAATATTTATACAAAACCATCCTTACGTAAAGGTGTGTATATCTACCAGAGTTTGATTATTGTTATGAGGAATGAGGAAATGTTGCAAATTACAAGAGTAAATACACGTGCTTCAAGAATGTGTGATATGCCTAACAATATGTACACAGCAAGACCAATATTCCCATTTTGCTACTTATCATTAAGTTTACTATTTGTTTCTCAATTTTGAACTTGTCAGACTGAATATAGTGATGTGTCTGTTTAAATATCTTAAAGGTATTTTGACCTCGTCATTTGGCTCAAATTTCCACCCCTTTTTTAAATCGTAAAGAAACAAAGTTCGAATACCACTAACACAATTTAAAAAAGCCACTCTGTCCGGTTTTCAAGTGTTCATGAAGGGAATTTTATTGACAATATAACCTAATACCTACTAACGTGATCGAATATACCTCTACACACGCACACACACACACACACACACACACACACACACACCACACACACACACACACACCATACACACATACAGAGAGGTCGTTACACAAGAGTACACAGACTATAAATAATTAGATTGTGAACACGTATAAATGATATAGTTACTGCATACTAATTGAAATGAATAGGCAACTTATTTTTTATTCTTTTTCCAGTTTATTGTGTGACTACGGCAAAGATACTCTTCATGCAGAAACCACCATTTCCCTTTTCATTAGTGCAATCTACAGAGGAAATTACCAGTTCTAACAAATTACAGTCTATATGGGGAAAAGGGGCGAAATCAACTATTCAATTCCACACCGATCAAAAATTGCTTAATAGCATTTCAAGGTATTTCATTATGTATATTAAGCTATAAATCTACATTAGACGCGGCGAATAAAACGAACACAAAGACATATGAAACTAGGCAGACTACGGATAAAAGTGATGAGTATAAAAATTGACCTATACGTTTAATATTGTGTTCGTAAATATTATCTATTGTGTGTGTAATGGTAATGTACTCTTTCCGTTTAATGGATCACTGCTTTGATGGTTTAGCAAAAGGGCAGTAAAGTGAAAATGTTTGTGAGGTAATAACATTGTGTCGTGAGTCCTTTATTTTCACTTTTCTTAACATAGTATTTGAGAGCAGGAGACGAAATAGCTTGGAAATTGTACAACATAAAAAAAAAATGATCGAATCAAAATGATATATTCCAACAACAGACTTACGTGGTGAGATTCACGTTAGGCGTATTGAGTTTAATCCTCTGTTTCCTTAGATGGATAGATAGATAGATAGATAGATAGATAGATAGATAGATAGATAGATAGATAGATAGATATAGATAGATAGATATAGATAGATAGATAGATAGATAGATAGATAGATAGATAGATAGAGATAGATAGATAGATAGATAGATAGACAGATAGATAGATAGATAGATAGATAGATAGACAAATAGATAGATACATTGATAGATAGATAGATAGGTATTCCTATAGAATAAATCATTTATGTTCGTGTTTATTTTTTTTTCTTCTACACAGACCGAACCAGTGGTAACTGTACCCTCTGCTAAAGATTCCAAGCAAATTGAGCCTACAGAGTAATCGACAAAGAAATAAGCGGCCAAGGGCATAAGAAATGTGAGATCACTTCAATGTGAGAGCTGTATATGTATAAGTTAAATGGTTAATTAATTAATAAGATGCAGACAAAATGACTTAATATTGCGGTAGAATAGTAATCAATGCACTACACGAGTATTAATGTATGCACGTATAAATTCCATGACAGATAACACATATGACTTTGAATGTTGACATCGAATTGTAAGGCTGTACTTCAAAATATATTTTATGTTAAAAACTTTATTATTTAGGTCAAAATCAATCAATTTTGTTTTATAGTTGTAAGACAAAAATCTGTAAGTTTTAAGTATTGATAGTGAAATTTATCCAGTTGTCTACACGTGTGTACATTAATTATTCAATGCACTGTACAGAAATGCCTGTTTATAATACGGATACCAAATAATACTGTGAATCATCAATAGAAGAACCAATGGTGTTTTAAAAATATAAAAGTTGACTTTGTCATAGTTGAGGGCCTGGGTATTTGATACAATGTTCATTGCGTCATTCCGGTAATCAGGGATAGCTTGGTTGGTTGTGTCACTGCCCGAAAAGCAGTAGATGGCAGGTTCGAGTCTCGTGGTTCTTTTTTGTCACGTTTCTTACAATTAGAGATCACCAGTTGCAATCTTAAAAATACAGAGCTGAGCGTTATGAATAAATCTATGACATCGCATTTAACCTCTCTAAATAATCTCTTATGGCTGTTTGTAATTTGTAATGTAGGGTTTTTGGCAACTGCATTCCTACTTTTAGCATCATATTTAAATAAAGGTTGTGTGGTGCAATGAGTTTGTGGTTAAACTGAGTACTTCTTTCTGCATAATCGACACTTTCAGGCTCAGTTTCATGAAAAACTCTCAAACACCAAGGTAAGCGTAGAGAGTAGAAATGGCAAGTTCATATAAGTGTAAACACGTCTCTTCGTGAATTCCTCACTCTAACGCGATTTTGTGATAAAACAAAGTTCACAAAAATACACATGTAAAAATGTATGCTAGTTGTGTATTCATATTTGTGTGTATGTTTGTGTGTGTGTTTGTATGTGGGTTTGTGTATGTGTGTGTGGGCGTGTGTATGTGTGTTGATATGTGTGTGTGTGTGTGTGTGTGTGTGTGTGTGTGTGTGTGTGTGTGTGTGTGTGTGTGTGTGTGTGTGTGTGTGTGTGTGTGTGTGTGTGTGTGTGGTGCACTCCTTAATGCAAAAAAAAAATCAAAATTCAAAATTCAAATTCAAAAAGCACACCTTAATTTCATCATTCCACGTTTACACGCATCAATCCATTTATATGTAACCTTCCAAAAATGCGAGTTAATATAATTTTCTGACGACTGATTAAACAAAATTATATGCGGTATGTGGAATGTCTTTACGAAATGCACATTTATTGAAATATACATAAAGTGATAGAAACACCAAACCTGTGGTTTTAGCATGAGAAGGATGGAGACAGTGCGTTCCCATCCAAGTCAGTTGAGAAAAAGTTGGCAAGTTTTAATCTGAAAATGTCTGAATTAGCTGTCTAGGTGTTTGGCGATACATGTATATCTTACATTGTCACTTACCTGTACTTTTGGAATAGCGTCATTTTCAGTGGCATGTAAATTTTCCTCCTTCTTAGCTTGTCGTGACAATATCTACCGTCAATTTATGGGCAATCTGACAGCGTCTATCAAATGGTTACTAAGGAGAAGCAAATTATAAACCGCCATTTCATGAAGTTTTCAGCAAATATACAATATCCAGAATTACATACCTGGTTTACAATGTCAGGGAGGTTACGATAATTAGACTGTCTTCCATTGTCAATCATATAAAGAGTGGGCTTATATTTGGAAAACAAATATCGCCGATGCATATTTCTTCTTTTATGTCGTCAATGAAATCCTTTCCAAGAGTGGCCTATAACTTACTGGTTATTGATTATATATTTGTGTATTTGTGTTTATATGTCCTTCTAGGAATTGTCTTTTATCATTTCACTTGTATAAGGCTTCAGTACTGATTTGTTTGTCCTTTCCATTAATTACTATCTTTAGAACTATTCTTCGTGACTTGATCCAAGTATTGATCGCATATCTTCAGCTATCATTGCTATTTCAACAGTACGAGCTACTTCATCAGCTTCGTATTAATCTACCACAAGGCATACTTTTCACAATTGTAGATCTGCACTGAGTTACGTAGTAGAAGAATCATGTTACATTCCAATAGTTCATTTTCAAGGGCATTGAGATTTGGAAGGACATTTCACATTCATACTTTATATTAATTACGATATTTGGCCACCTTTCTTATCTTTAGGTTGTGCACTTTATCAGGGTATCGTGGTGACGAGACACACATAACAGAGAATTTAAAGATTGGAAAAATGAGTTTGGGATTTTATCAGTTGTAATTCTAACCAAGAACACAAGTAGCCTTCATTAAAATTGTTGGTACGGACTGTGTGTATATGTTATCCCTGTACGAATGCATGCTGATTAAACTAAAACCGACTGAATTGACATTCCTAGCCATATTTTTGTCATGTTGGCTAAAATTGCCATATTTTGCCACACACAGAGAGGCTTAACTTACGGGGGGGGTGATCAGAATACAGGAAAAATCTTATTAATCGTATCATGAAGGCAATTGGTGATACAATTTGAGTTAAAATGTATAATTCAAGTCAGAAAATTAATGGGCATTTTTTGGCAGGACTATTATGTGTATTTGTATGTATGTAGATGTGTGATGTGTGTGTGTGTGTGTGTGTGTGTGTGTGTGTGTGTGTGTGTGTGTTGTGTGTGTGTGTGTGTGTGTGTGTGTGTGTGTGCGTTTGTGTGTGTGTGTGTGTGTGTGTGTGTGTGTGTGTTGGTGTGTGCCTGTGTGTCTGAACGTTAGTTGTTTATCTAAATATTGCCTACTTTGTAGGCTAACCAATTTGTTTATGTGAAGGCATATAATCATAATTACATGTTAATAAGAAGGCATACACAGCATACATTTGCGGAGACAGACATTCCGATCTGAATTTATAATTGAATTAAATCTGGCTTTGTTTTCCAATCTTTGAAAAAGCACATCAAAATACAATCTTAATGTCCCATATAACAATAGCAGAATTATAAACATTAGTTCTTTAACATTTGCATAGTGAACCTAAGTGATAACAACTGGAGGCTGTAACAAGAGCCATTGATACGCGGAAAAAAAATCCACAGAATATCAAATCCGTATAAACTCGAAACATACTAAATTTAAAGACACCATTCAACAATGACCACAATATAAAAAATGTGAAGTACACGTACAGGTACGTGGGTCTTCCACCCGATACTGAACTCTGATCATGTTATTGAAATCAAAGATCCATGGGAAGATAAACATGAAAATTCATGCAAATCAAGCCCCTGACACTTTTTTATCACTTTGTTGTGTTCATGTGATGAGATTAAATGTCTGTGAGATTCAATGCCTTATATCCAGTTTTTAAATGCCCATACATGTTTGTTTATTTGGTTGTTTCACTTGTTGTTGTTGTTTGCTTACTTGTGCAGGTGTTTCTTTCAATCCATGTCAATGTTCACATAAGATTGCATAACAACCAAAGAGACATTGAAAAACTCACTTATCAACAACAACAAAAATTGGGTGTTTTACCGAACATTGGTCATTTTGCAGCTTTTCAATTTACACTTTACACCATATTTAAAGACACCGCCTTTCCCTGGTTGCATAATCATAACAAGAAGGGTATCATTTTAAAGAAAATTAAATAATCTTTCCGATGATACCAAACTTGCATTGGTTATTACTACGGAACAAGAGATATAACCGATCAAACTCAGATTTCCAAACTTTTTTTGAGGAGTTAATTGATTTGTCTGCAACATAGTTCTATCTAATTCGTTACGATGGCGAATTAGTTGATTCGCTATCCGACATGATCTCATTTCTTTAAAATGAAATTTAAGTAGGTGAAATCAATGACCTGTGACCCGAAGATACTGTGATACTGTGTAACACAATTAGTTATTTTTGTCCAACTCCAGTTACAAGACAATGACCAAATTTTTTGACGTCACAGATGACGACATGAGTAGGTAACCATACTGACACTGTCTCTGTGCGGAGGTGATATATTACATGACCGTACAAAGCTATCATCATCGGCAAATGCGTTCTTGAGATATTTTGGTAACAAAACTTACCCCCCCCCCCCCAAAAAAAAAGAGGATGTGACCTTGGACACTCATTTATAAAGCCAAGATGGCTTTACTTAAAAGTTAACGTGTTTAATTTGATTGTCTCCTCGTAATCTAGTTGATCTAGCGGTTTAGCAGATATAATATAATAGAAAATACGTGTGTATAGGAGTATTGGCGTATTGGTACACCGCATTGTTATCAACAAAATCAAATGACCACTTTAAACGCAACCTTTACGTCCAAATTAGCCCTTTAAATTATGAAAATGGTCCATAACATACAGAATATATGTCTCTTGCCATCACATTCACCGGTTGACACGTTGCAATGAAAAAAAAATCATACCCAACAATACGTGCAATTATGGATGTATTGTCACAAATTTGGGGTGGGGTCCCAACCCCTTAATTCCCAGATTTCCCAGCAAATCCCGTCCTAATCACACAACAGTAGGTTACAGGTGCAACACCCCAACACCAAATATGAAAACACAAAATTTAATGGGATTTCACAGAAATAGATAACAATCCAATAGACACTTAACTTAGTTAAATAAATAAAAGGCACGGGAGACATCATATCAACCCCTCCAAAAAGTTCTGCAACTCTAAAAGCATGATAAAATTATTCTTCACCACTGTACATGTATTTGCTGAACATCATAACTCAAAGCATGTTGAATTCTTCAGAGAATACGAGAATACACAACTGATACTTATGCATATTGACCTCAATGTTAATACACTCCATGCATCCTGTATAGAAAATAAGGAATTCGCCATTGACAACGCTTAATTTTTGCAAGTGTTCACTTTTCACTTTCCACTTGTCTTGCAGATTCCATAAAAAACATAAACATGATGTATCATTGTAAAGGAAAATAAACGGGCTTTTCAAAGATGCCAATATCAAGAATTATACTATAATACCAAAAGAGATATCAACGCTCAAATTTGAATGCAGAACTTTTTTGAGGGGTTTATTATCCAACGTCATGTACAATAGTATACTCGGGAGCACACACTTACGACGTCCGTACTTGAGAACGGCTCTTACCCGACTACCGGTTTCCCCGTTTTACAAAATTTTACTAGAATGCCCTCACCGGCCGATGTAAGTGGGCCAGTTTTCCCACAGTAAGTCTGTGTGAAATTACTTTAAATGCGGATATGAAGACTTCACAGCAAAAAATATTGATTTTTACCCATTCACATAGAGTATATGCCATAATTTATATAGGCCTATATTTCCCATATTTTTGTATGCTCCGTTATAAAACGATTAACAAGAGATGTTTTAACCAGGCGCGGTTCTACGGGGGGGGGGGGGAACAAATGCTCAAGCCCCCCCAAAAATGTTTTACAATGAAAATATTAATAACTAAACTGAAGCGATATAGCAAAAACTTAAATACTGATAGAAAAAGATATACGATTTTTTTTTAAAATTATGTATTTACCATGCCTAGAAACATGTCTTTTTAATACATATTTTCAAAAAGTTCCTACGATGGGAAGGGGAAATCCTCCCTCCTCCCACAACATCCCCGTTGCTCGGTCGCTTCGCTCCTTCGATTACCCATTTACATTTTTCCACATATGCCTATACTTAAAGTG
>JZLH01S0019946.1:5488-26614 GCA_001188425.1 Eucidaris tribuloides | reverse complement strand
CCGAGTATGGAGGTAGTGATGAGTGTTCAGCCAGTGTGATTATCGGTTTCACATTTGACTGGCCGAAAGTATACGGATGGTACGATGGTTTCCTACAAATTGAATATGAATCCCTATATTTTAATGTCAGTCTTTTCCTCCTACACTACAATAATAAATCCTGGTTTCATGACTTTATAAATGTAGGCCTATTTTTCTTAAATCTATCACTCTCATGTTCTGTTTGTTCTGTTTTTTGTTTTGTTTTTGTTTGTTTGTTTGTTTGTTTTTTTTTTTGGGGGGGGGTAACTCCTGTAATTTGCGTTCAGTGTTTCTTATAAATTCTCTTTAGCAAGAGCTTGGGGTAAAATGTCGCATTACGTGCTAATGAGTTGATACACATTTTGATCGTGTCCCAATGATTAATTCAAATAACTATATGTATAGGCTTGTAAAGGCGTCGATCCTGGGGACCGTGGAGGGCACCCCCCCCCCTTCCCCTGAAATATTGGGGGAAATATTGCCTTGGTCCCAATACATTTGGAAGTATTAAAACAAGGAAGAAAAACGGAAAGCTGAAAGCATGTTGATTTTGATAATAAAAAAAACATGAATAAATGTAACACAAAGCTTTCGGTTTACGTGTTTGCGAGATTGGAAGAGAACATAGTTCGCATTGCCCCCCCCCCCCACTTGTGAAAATAATGGACGCTCCCCTGACACACAGTTGTCCAATTAGGATACATTAATTTCATTAAAACATGTGCAATTTGCATGCTACAACACTTCATTACAACTTGTACATGACGATGATGATGAAGAACGCGATATCGCCAGGCTTGTTGTCTCGTCATGTCTTCCAGTGTCGGACATTAATTTTTGTCTTATCATGGACCTACATGTCGAGCATTTTTTTCTAGAAGGAACGGTAATAAGAAATTATTGTGATCGTGCTGAACAAAAGACAGAACTGCCTAAATGTTTTGTACTTCCGAACTTTGTTTTTATTTAATATTCGTATGCCTCATGAACGAAATTGTAAATATAAGATTGAGTTCTGTTAGACTTAAAGAACAACATAGGCCTGATTTTAATATCAACCGTTTTCAAATCCTGAACAGATGGTGTTCTAAAAATGTCACTTCAGACAGGAGAGAGTAATTGACAGCAAGAACACTTCGTTCTTGACAAATCCTCCACACAACTTGCCACCACTGACACAGACATCAAGTACTGACACAGAAATCAATACGTGGGACGATAGTTGGCATTAACTGCATGAGGGGTACTTGGATGGGAACTTCACCTGTTCAACCTGCCACTATTTATTTCATATGAAGTGAATTAGTCCTACATTATAATGCAAAATATACTTTCACCTGAAAACTAATGACGTGGAATTTGGATGAAAGATTATCCTTCATCATCTGCATGTAAAAGTAACATTCAGAGGCTTGATCGGGGGGAGGGTGGAGGGGGGTTCAATCGCCCCTCCAATTAAAATATTGAGGGGGCAAACATATCGATTTGCCCCCCCCCCCAATAATTTTGACAACTTGAAGAATTTATAATATGCAATGCAAACATATGTTTAAAAAGCATTCGAAGTACATAAAGCCATTATACAGGGCATAAAAATACTATTAAACCGTACAAAATTGTCAATTTTTCGGGGCGCTCAAAGCAAAATTCGGTATTACAATTTGGTGCGCGTAGCGCGCCGAAAATTTTGGACATTTTCACTTTTGCCGGCCCCCCGCCCCCAATCCAAAACAGGGATCGACATGGTAGGAACTTTTTTGAAATAAGCATAGAAAATACGCGATTCTGGGCATATTGTAAATGTACATTCTATGAAGATTAGTAAGGATTATTTTTCATGTTAAAAACTGTAATTGAGCAATGATTCTTGCGAAAGAGCGAAACCTGCGAACGGGGGAGGGTGTGGGAGGGGGGATACCCCTCCCACAGTAGGAACTTTTAGAAAATACCCATAGAAAAGACGTTTTTTTTCTATGCATGGTATATACATATTTCAATGGTATATTTTATCAAGATTAGTGATTGGGTATCATACTTGCGAAGGAGTGAAATTTTTTGAAAATACGCATAGAAAAGACTTGATTCTAGGCATGGTACCTTTATTTGACGGAATATTTTATAAAGATTATTACGTATTGTAGTCAGGATTTCAAAAAGATGCGATGGGGTGGGAAACGGGTGTGGGATGGGGAACCCACGGCAAGAAATTTTGAAATAGGCCCTACACGTAGCAAAGATTTTTCTAAGCATAGTAAATTCATATTTTAAAGGCATATTTATGAAAATTATTACAGGGATTGTTTTCAGGATTTCAAGGAGATGTACACTTAGTAGGCCTATGTGAACAAAAATGTATTAAAAAGACGTGTTTCTGCAAATACATTTTTTTCTTCAAATTCTTACAACTTCCTTCTATCAGTATTTAATCTTTGCTAGATCGCCTACTTAATTTATTCATATTTTCATTTGTTACGCATCTGAACTGGACTGAAAGTCAAAGAAGGAGATGATCAGCAGTTCAGCACTCAAGTTATTAAGGTGGCATCATGAGCAATTCATTTTATTTACAAAGTCATATCAACAATGAATTAATATTCATTGATATATATATAATAAAATATAATACTCAGTGTGATCATAAAGACTAATTCTTTAGACTGATTACCCACGTAACAATCACTCATAAGTCCGTTTTAAAGCATAACTAGGCTATCAAGCTCCTTAATCCAACTACACAGTATAAACACCTGTACTCTAACTGTATCCATTAGAATCCCTTTAAATATTGTGATACGATCAATTACTTAAATAACATCCTGAACTTAAAGGCACTGTATAACAATGTTTCCAGTTTAAAAAAATCTGAGCTACATGATTCCCCATGCTACTAGTGTCTTTGATACAGTCTAAAAATGAAGCCCTGAAAAAATTGCAGCGTAAAACAATCACTAAGTGCATTAATAAAGTGAAAATCATTGAGAGACCATTCCAGCTTTTCTCCATAGACTGCTGTGTTGCAGAATTTCCTATCGCCCGATATAAAATTAATGTGCCAATTTGTATCTGCACATATTGTACTAGTGACAGCATAACTGTCTAAACTTTTGTGTTCTAGGGTGTTTATTTTTCCATTCAAACACTGTCAGATATATCAGATATGTCAGATAGCAAAATTCGACAATTTTTTAAACGGGTCTTCCACAGTGTTATATAGTGTCTTTAAGTATTCTTATACATTGGCTATACTTAGTACCATAATTAAATGATACATAATTACTCGATTGTACATGTATTTACACCTTGTTCCAATTTCTGTCTTGAACATGCATGTATTTCCTATATAAACATGAAACGTGAAGTTTCTATAACCTGTGACAAGTCAGGCATATGCTCTGCAAAACATGTTAATCAAATCAGATTAAAACTTGACTTGCTTTAACTGAATAATTCTATAAATCAAGTTAATCAACCCACAATTATATACATGTATTATGATCTATGTAATAACTTATTTAATCAACACCCTAACAATTAAAAATAGACAAGAAGATATACGAACCGGCTCGCTATCATCATCACCCTGTAGTCGCAATCGAATGAAGTCTCTAGTTATTACTTAGACCTTCTGTGTTTAATTTAAAATTCCATAATTTAATATTCGTTGAATATATGATACTATTATAATTTGTTTTCGCATCACAATGAATTTACTTGTTGAATGTTTTTGTTACTTTTACAATTGTTTTTAATTACTTTAACTAGTACTACCGGATTATGTATGCAAAATTATAATCAAGGACTTTCTTAAGAGTAGTCATATTTTGTTACACTGTAAATATAATTAGTTGTGGTATTTACTTGTGTTATTCTTGTTAAATAACGTAGAAGTTCCTATATACGGATCAACTAATCTGCCCAACGTAGTATATTACCGTTCTAATTATATACACTAACACTGTTGAGACCATCCCTGAACTGAGTCTACAACAACCTGCTACATGTATAGTCAAACAACTTTTGATTTCCACATTTCTCAATCCGTAAAATCCTAGCTGATCCCTGATTGACATGACAACGCAATCCCCCTTAAACATAGGGAAAGTTAAAGACCTCTTGACCTGTGGCCAAAACATTTGGTCAGCCAAGCTCCATAAATGGTGATCGCCAGGGTTGGGCACCTGGGGCGATAGTGTGGTCAGTTTGGCTCGTGTGAAATGACACAGATTGATGACACGATTGATAGATCGATGTCCCCTGATGGATACCCTTAAAGGCCTTATAAAAAAAGTACCATCAAAGTACCATGGTAATTAGTACCATCAAAGTACCTTCCTATGGTAATTTCGTCATGGTACTACAGGTAGTAGTTTACCATGGTAGTACCATGGTAGGTAGTACCATGGTAGTACCGTGACGAAATTACCATAGGAAGGTACTTTGATGGTACTAATTACCATGGTACTTTGATGGTACACTTAAATCGATCGGAGAAAAAACAAAAGTTATTTGGCTTATTATTATATTTTCAATCAGGGATTGATCTATATCACCCTATACCCTAATACAACACCTACTATACCTATATCTGCCTATCTCCTAACCTAAGTTCCTAAACCTATATCACTACCTAATATAACATACAGTTTAGTGTTTACTCGATTCCTATATATACCAACATTTTATAGATACAGAAAAGTTGTGGTTACTTCATGTGAAAATCGTAAATCTCCTAAATTGTTATATTTCCTTTAATTGCATTCTTAAAATGAGCCCATTTCATGCAAATTACAGCTGCTGAAATTATTTACAATAACAATATTACTTAATCTCATGAAACACAAGTCAAATAATGAGATAAATATGATTTTTCCCCATGTTAGCTATATACTCATGAATATTCATGAGCTAACAAGTTACCATTACATCTATGGTACTACCACGGTACTTACCGTGGTACTTACCGTGGTAATAGCGTGGTACTTACCGTGGTACTACCATGGTACTTACCATGGTACCATGATATTACCATGGTACTTTGATGGTACTTTTTATAAGGGCATACAAACACAAATTACATTTACCAGGCAAAGCTTTTTAGAATAGGGGTTTAATGCGTGTTGGAAATTAGACTGACAAAATTACACATTATAAATATCGATATTGATGAACTACCATTGATACAATGGAAGAATCATGGTTGTAAATGATATGTACCATAAAAACAACATCAATGTTCCATACCATGGTTCTTTCAAAGTTACCATCGATACGATTGTACTATACAAAGTTCATATATCGAGGTACCATATGATTCAGTCAACACTTTTTTTCCATCTTTAACAAGGAAGAACATGCTTCATATGTATCATGACCAAACCATGAGTCTATCAAAGCTTTACCACAAACCCAGTACTATTGATACCATGAAAGAACATGTTTGTACCAATACATAGTTTCCATATTTTGGTACCATAGGTACGTGGATGTACCATAGTTCTACCATTACCCTAGTACCATTTACCATGAAAGATCATGTTTGGACCATACAAAGTTTCCACATTTCGGTACCATAGGTACCATGGATTACCATAGTTCTACATTACTCTAGTACATCGATAACATAAAAGAACATGTTTGTACATACAAATTGCATTTACTTCTGTACCATAATTGACCATAGTTGTACCATGCCCCCAGTACCATCTAGTTACAGGCATAAACCTTGTCCATCGTGCTACCAAATCAGGTCTGACGATCTGTGCTGCAGACTACTTCTCCATAGCCTGTGTTATAGCTGCTCCGTACATGGCACAGAAAGAGACAAATAAATTAGTCTTGGTTCAGGACGCCAGTAGTACTTTAGTGCCAATTAGAGTCTGTGCCTGCAGACTAAGTACCATCGCTGAAGATTTGTACCATCACTACCATGGTACAAACCTGATTGTACCATGCATATCCTAAAAAGTATGGAAATCACTTTCAGTACCATGGTATTTTACCATGGTACTACCATGGTATTACCATGGATTACCATGGTATCCTGAAAAAACCAATGGTACCATGGGTACCATGGATTACCATGGTAATCCATGGTAATCCATGGTAACTATGGTACTTGTTTTACACTGCCTATCGAAAATAGGCAAGTGAGATGCCGTTGTTCAACAGGCGTTGTTGGAACAGCTCTACCAGTGCCTCGTCTTGTGTCTAATCTTATTACCTGACATACTACTTGCATGAGGAGAAACAAATGAATAACGCCTGCCAAACAGGCTAATGTCATGTGTACACGCAGATTTGCATATTTATTGTACAGTCGCCAAATAACCTGGCACAATAGGGATTACCAAAGTGGCACTGTGGCTTTCGGATGGGGTTACATTCAGGGTAAAGCATCTCTGGAGAGCGACACGGGTGCTTCGTAATCATCATATCAGGGTTTGGGCGAATCCTTCAGCAGCTTCTGTTTCCGCAGTTGACGCATGCGTGCTGCACGATTTCCCGAGTCGGGATAGCAGTTTCCCAGATGGCGCCTTGCTTGCGTCCAGCTGAAACGCGACGCCCGTGCAATACCCGATGATTGTGGAAAGCTAGAATGTCACCTACATTCAATTCATGAAAAGACGTACGAAATTCTTCAATCTTAGTTTCAAAGGATGGATAAACATAAATACCACTACGGCAATGTTTTCTTTCATGTTTTTTTTCCCTTTCATTTTGAGAGGTTAAAGATACATGGACAACGGACTCAGGTGTAAGTACCCTTCCGCCACCCCCACCCCCCCCCCCGAGATATTTTTTTCTTTTCTTCTAGGACGGCACATGTATTACTTATAATCACTGAAAGGGCATTTCACATTATACAGGCGATATTAAATTATATCAATGATGTGCATGTCATCTTTTTCGACTTTCGTAACATGATGTGACCCGTCACCAGGATACCCTGATAAAGTCGCGCTACCCAAATGTGAGGAAAGTGCCAAATATCATAATTATAATATTCAGTATGAAAGTCAAGTATACTCAAAAATCAAAAGTTCAATAGACTTCACATGATGCAAAAATAAAGTATTCTTATTTTATATTCTAAGTATTTGTCTTTCTATGTTTATGTTTCATAAGATGCATGACTTTATCAGGGTATAATGGTAACAACGTGCAAATTTGATTTCCGGGGGGGGGGGATATTATATAGGAAAAGTTTGGGAAACTTAAAAAGTAAGATTTGTCAAATCTCTGGTACATTTTTACAGCTTTAAAACTCTGCTTCAAGCACTATTCTTGTTCCTGCTGTTATTTATTGATGTTGATTAAGCTGATAAATGTACCTGTTACTATATCTGCTGTTAGACCAAATTATGCTACTTCCCATAGTGGCGATCCCGATGGGGGACGGGGGACGTGTCATCCATTCGATAGTTTCTGTGGGATCGTCCCCGGCCTCGATTTTAAAACTTAATTTTATTTGCTTTATTTCATTTTTTTAACCATTTTTATATCAGTTTTTGTTGTCTGCAAAACTATTCAAAAGAGAAATATGATTGAAGTCGATTAACCTGTATAAATGCGGGGGGGGGGGTATTAAAGACACACTTTCCACTTTTTGACGAAAGTATGTATAATGGGGACTTTTTTTCCTGGACAAGGGTATTTCTATATTGCTTTTCGTGTTTTCGCCCCACCCCACCCCCGTCGCCACATGAAACCTCCGCTCCTGCCACCATCACCACTACCACCAAATCTTCGATACCATCGATCCTTTACCTGGCTCAAGTTTGTAACGAAACATGTTGGCGGGGTCATAGAGGATTTCGTTGAATTCTTTCAGGGCCATATAAGCCTTATTCACGTCTTTCACGGGGATGCGTAGCATGGATGTTCGTGTGATATCGTTGATCACAATTTTATCAATCTTCCCCTCTTCGTTGACACTACATAAAAAAGATAAACCGAATAGATACTATACACCGTATACTGCTGTTTGTACTATGAAACCAATAGAAAAATAATCATAGATGAAATATATCACAGATACGTTGTCGATTTTTTTTTAATTTATTGCCATTCATGCCCTGTGCACTTAGTAACTACCATATTGACGTTTCATTTATATCCAATATATAAATAGCATCATCAAACATTTAACAGTGGCTAGAAAACCAACAATATTAGAGCCCAAACTGAATTTTTGAGTTTGTGTGCTGCAACTTATTTTACACACTCAGCATTGAACATATTTAGGCATTGACCACAAAACACCTTCCCCCACCCCATAACCAGAAAGAAGGAGTTCCCAAAATGTGAAATGAACAAGGCAAGAGATAATAAAATACACCTTTTCACCTGCAGTACGTAGCTTTACCATTTAATAAAACGGTGGAGAATTGTGGTCCGTAACTGGTATATTATAAAGATCGAAAAAGGGAACAATGTGGGAAAGCAACGCCAATGACCTTATACAATCCCGTAACTACAACCTTGAACTACACTGAAATTACGGGTATTTCACTTGATACCTGTGGAAACTTTATAGAATTTGTAGTACCTTATAATCTTGTGACGCCCGATGTGATAGTTTTTGCCGAGAGCGAGTTTATACTCCCACGTCACAGTGCTCAGAAGTTTGAAAGCCTCGGGATATCTTTCTTTCACGTCGTAGGCAACTTTGAAAGCATCGGTTAAGAGGCTGTCTCCCCCGTCTCCAGACACTTGTTGAATACAGTGAAATAGCTGGAACTAAACACAACAAAAAAGTAACTACCCCCTTTTTCAAAATACCATAACTTTTTAAAGAAACGGGTTTGAGCAAAATAATTTGGCAAGCATGTTTCTGAACTGATTGACTAACTTCTGTGTGAAAATGTGATAGATCCGTCAAGTCATGCATGAGTGAGCAACAGAGCATGCATTAAAGGCAAAAATGTCACTTTTCAAAAGTCACAAGGGTCATTTTGACGGATTTGTGATGCACGATTTTGACAAATCCTGTTTCTGTTGAATGATTAAGCGCTATTTATTAATTCTCTATCGTTTCACCCCTTCACACCGTTTTGGCACTCTTCGCATAGTTTACGCTTCAGTGAGCTCAATTTTGAAATGTGCATCCTTCCTCAATTTTGAAATTGTAAAATTCATTAAGTTTGTTGAAAAAATTGAAATCTGATATTTTTTCAGCAAAATGTATCTTTACATGTTGTACGAACACACAAGGTTGTGACCATGTTATGGTTCAGTGAGTACAGTTTATAAATGAAGCAGAAAATATCATTATTTACCCTTATTTTGGCAAAAGAGGTGACTCCTGTGACTTTTAAACAGTGACATTTTACATTTAATGCATGCTCATTCATGCATAGCTTGACGGATTAATCATATTTTCACACAGATGTTAGTCATTGGGTGCAGAAATGTTCCTGCCAAATTATTTTGCTAAAACCTATTTCATTAAGAAATCATGGTAGTTTGAAAAAAGGGGTACTAACTTTTTTGTTGTGTGTACGAAAATAGTCATGAGTTTTGATGATATAATCGTCCCTTTCAGACTTGTTCGTTTTCCCAAACGATAATGGAATTATTTAAATACAAAGCGTACGTCACACGTTCACATAAAATGCACTTGCAATCCAAATGCAAGTTGGCTTCTATTCATGCCTGTTGGTGTGTGGCTGTATGCATTTCCAAATTACTAAATACTTTATAAATACTTTTATAAATTGTGGGAAAATGTTTGAAAAATATATGCTGTATATTAATTTAGTATGCATCATATATTTTTAAATATTTTTTCAACAATTTTTCTACAACCTGCTAAGCCCCAACTCTTAAAAATCCATGAGACCATCCCTGTTCCTATTATGGAAATGACATCATCAAACAGAAACATTTGACTTGAACAGCAGACAAAGTTATTTGGCTTACTATTCATTGTTATAATTACATTCACTTACAACAGCATCATCATGCAAAATGTTTCTTTTTGAAAACTTTCTGACGAAGCAACAACTATTATTTTTCAAAAGGCTCTCATATTTTAGGCCGGTGTACGTAGTAATTATTGACATGAAAGGTAATTCACATCACTTTGTCTGTTGTTCAGCTCAAATGTTTCTAGATGATGATGTTATCTCCAGAATATAAATAAAGATTTTTTTGTTTTGGGGGGGGGGGGTTCCTTTTTTTTAGAGGTGGGGCCTAGCTGGTTGCAGAAAATTGTTGAAAAATGTTTAAAATATATAACGCGTATTTTCATTAAGTAATTCATGATTTGGTGATATACAAACAAAAAGGTATCAACAGAAGTGATTTCAGGGGACCTTTAATATTTTCGTACTAGCAGACTAGCAGATTACCAGTCCCCCCACCCCCACCAACAAAAAAAATCAAATAGTTCCCGGCTTGAAAGGCCACCTTTACTTGAAAGTTCCCGGTCAGATATTTCACTAGATTTCAAAACGTCAATGCAATGTAATAGTTTATTTTATTTTATAAAATGGTCCCACAACCATTTTATGTAATCATATTTGTATCGCTGTAGTAAACTCAAATCAAATGTGATGTTTAAGGTTACAGTCAAATGCGTATGTCTAGTCTCCTTACCCCTTTAGGCTCTGTGTAGTAGCTCAGATCCGTGTGTAGTTGTAATTCTGCTTCCGTGTACAGTGGATGGTGGGTCTTTAAATGGAGCTTTGCCTGGTTGGTGACTCTGCAGTAACAAGGGAATTGATAAATTGATACAGTGTGGTGTGTATTCATAGGCAGCAAGGAACAATTAATACTATGTCTCTAGAATATGCTCTACAATCTGCATGTACCGTTAAAAGTCGGGGGAAGAGGATTAAAATTCCTGCTGTTAGTTTGACATCGATTCTTTTGGTTCATGTGATCAAACTCTGTGGTATTAATCAGGAGAAAATCGATCGCTGTAAAGGTAAATGACACGATTGGGAGTAGTCCTCGACTCGGGGTAAAAACTATTCCAGAATCAAGTAAACTGTGCAAGGATTTTACTGTGAAAATGTTATAATCAAAAGTTGGCTTATTTTAAAATAACTTCCATCAGAGTTCCTTGTGACTGACAAATCTGTAGTGTAGCTTGTATGGGATTTAATTCTCCCAATCCTCGAGGGAATCAAACTGCTGGCCTGTTTATGCTTGATTTTCCTTAAGTAAACAAACTCAAGACAAATCCTTCCAGCCAGGAGATCCAACCCACCTGGTGCATATGTAGTACATTTTCAATCAGTTTGGTTCTAAAGGCTTTTTTTCTATTTCTCCCAATCATGTTACAGTTACTGAGCTTTAATCAAGTTTAATTAAAAATTATTGCCTACCCTGATGACGATGGCGAAGGTGTTTCATACCCCAGCCTCTGCTGCAGGATGTGCTGCTGGCCCTGTTTCTGTGGCGCATTCTTTATTAACACAAAACCGAGTCTCAGGAGCTGGTCAAGCCATTCATAGAGGGAGTCGTCGTTCTCCATGACGTCATCGAAATCAAACAATCTGAAGTTTGGTGTCTTGGTGACATTCGCGTCCCAAAGAATTGGTTCAACGTCTTCTATCGGATCCGGTTTGGACTGGTCGAATCGGTGTCCTCTAAGCCAGTTCGCAGGGAAATTCCCCACATGACCATCGCTCCACATGACTGACAGGACCTGTCCTTTGTCCGTCACCGATGCAGAATGGAAAGCTCTCTGTAAGAATTTAAGTGTTAGATTGTGAAGTACACTCACGAAAAAGTGAGTCGCCCTAACTCACTTTGAATGGTCACTGGTTTGTCTGTATAACGAAACACTTAATGGATCAAGTGAGTCACCAAGACTCACTTGAAGTGAGTCTTCATGACTCACTTCTCACTTCAAGTTTGTCATGGTGACTCACTTGATCCATCAAGCGTTTCGTTATACGGACAAACCAGTGACTCATCAAAGGTTGGGAAAGATTTCCTTAGGGCACCCCCTTGAAATCGCAAAAATAAATAGTTCCGTGTTTGTTTCTTTATACCTGACACTAACACCAACCCTACCCTAATACTAACCCTAATTCACACTTCGCCTTTTTTCACTTACCTGGTTTTGTTTCGTTTTTCACGAGGTCGCGATCGGTATCGAACCCACACCTACTGATAGGAAATTATTGCCGCTTGTCAGGCAGAAGAGCCCTTGCAAATGTTTCAGGCAGAGAGGTCTCAGCAGTATTTGTTTCTGTAATATAAGAATATTGCCTTATTTGATATTTGCACTTAACAGCCTGATAAGAGGATCTCAGAATATTACACTTCTTTGATTTTATGTGAAAAGAACCCGTGGTTTTAAACTTAGAGACAATTAAAGGTTAAGGCCTTCTGCCGGGAATGTTTGCTATAGGACTCTTCTACAGGACAAGCGACAGGATGTAATTTTCTCCCCGTCATGTAAAACTTTTTTTTTTAACGTTCGACTTAAATTCTTTCATAGTATAATAGGCCTATACAATATGTTTTCACCTCTCGCTACATGTTTGTGGCAGAAAAAAAAAACGTTTTCGTAAAATAACACCAGTTTTAAGTCAGATTGACTGAAACAAGCCAAAAACTATGAATAGAATACCCCAAGATTCGACAAGGTGCATGGGCGCAAATCCCATGGCCCTGGGAAGGGGGGGGGGTGGCTGGGGGCGCTGAAGCACCCCCAGAAATTTTTCAGGCACCCCCTGCAAAAAGACGTGTATGTCTATTTTTCTTTAAATTTGGCCGCAGAGCGACTTTTCGGCTGTTGATTTGGCCGCGAATTTGGCCGTGAAAAAAAATTTTGGTCGCGAATTTTTTTAGGTTGGGCCGCGAAAATTTTCCGCCGACATCCCCCCCCCCCCCCCCACTGAGCGACTTTTCAGCAGTTGATTTGGCGCGAATTTGGCCGTGAAAAAAATTTTGGCCGCGAAATTTTCCGCCAACACCCCCCCCCCGCACTGAGCGACTTTTCAGCTGTTTCATTTGGCCGCGAAAATTTTCCGCCGACACCCCCCCCCCCACCACTGAACGACTATTCATTCAATTATTGGCCGCGAATTTGGCCGTGAAATTTTTTTTTGGTCGCGAAAATTTTCCGCCGAAACCCCCCCCCCCCCCACTGAGCGATTTGGCCTGTTGATTTGGCCGCGAATTTGGCCGTGAAAAAAACCTTTGGCGCGAAAAATTTTGGGTGCCGCGAAAATATATATCTCTGCATCCCGGTGAAAAATCGTTTCCATGGCGCTGGCAAATCACGCAGGAATGCTATTTTTTTTTAGTTCAGTTCTCTCCAAAGAGAGATTTTATTATACGTATATATAGGCTCGGCTTCAATACAAACAAAAATACAAACATTTACACATCACCAGAGGGCAACACCAGATTTTCTACTGTGTACGCAAGGTAAATAAATTTTGAAAGTGAAATTATAGTATTTTTATCTCTGGATTTAAAATAATGTGATTAAGATAATGGAGATTTGGAATGACCCAGGCAACAAACGTTTTCTTAAATCATTATACACAGAACATTTGATAATGAAATGATAAAGGTCTTCTTACTTCACTGATTGATCATACTTTACAGGACACGTAATTATAAGGAATATTAAACCATTTACACCAGCATCATATTCTAAATCCAGAACACCAAATCTGCTTTAACAAAAAGGATTTTTTGAGATTGTTTCTTCAATATAAACAAAGTAATCTTCAAGAACGATATTTTCTTTTATTTGAGTGTAAAAAGTAAGTAGGTTGCTGTGAACTAAGACTATTTCTCCAATTTTTGAAAATCAATGTCTTTACATCTTTGCTTAAATATATTAACAAAATAATTTACATTTCCTACTCTGTGCTAGCCATATTTCCAAAAACATAAGTGATAAAATATTTTTTATTTGCAAAGCCCAGCAGCTTTACCATTTTCTGCCTTTCTATATTGGAATTCATAGCTTTGTCTTAAAAATCGTGTAGTGTCCAATGACAAAATATAGAGCCAGTACTTGATACAATTATATAAATGCTTCTACAAACATTGAATTTCTACCAGTTCTCCCACGAATGGGCACAGTGTGGGGTATATGTTGATACACTGAGGATAAACGGCAAAATTTGATGTGAAACTTTTCAATTTATTTAGATTCCGATGTACCCCAAAGTTCACTACCAAAAAGAGAATGGGCTTATTTTACAGTCAAAAATTTTAAGCAGAACATATTTACTGGTAGCGGACTGAAGTCCTTAAGAACCTTGGTGAGGCCAAAAAAGGCTTTTTGTTGGCTTGTGAGCGTAGTAAATTCTTGTGCTTTGACCATGAACACTCGTGGAGAACACATTCCAAGGTATTATAAAGTACTAACTACCTCTATTCGTCTACCTTCATAGAACCATTTTTCAATTTGTTTTCAATTTGCCACCTCGTTTAAAAACCATAATTTTGTCGTTTGGCAATATTTACTGATAACCCCACACACGACAATATTCTGCTAGAACATTAAGTTTGCTTTTGTAACCCAAAGACAGCTGTCATCGATAAGAGCTAGATCATCAGCAAATAGGAGATGACTAATGAAACAATTGTCTTTAACTGGATATTTTGGGATGTCACCGGAATTTAATCTTGTACTCAAATCATTTATGAATAATTTAAGAGAAATAGTTGATAATAACGACCCCTGTGACTCCAGCTTTACAAAAAAGACATTTGTAATACCTACTGGTGTTTTCACACATGCATTAAGTTGCAAATACATGGAGCTTCAAAATTCAAAATATTCATGGGGGGGGGTACACCTATTATTGTGTCCCCCCCCCCCAACATGAATAGCATTCCTGCGTGGATTTGCGCCCATGACAAGGTGTACCCACGGACCTACAACATAGGGACATTCATCGCACATTAATTAATTCATACCCCTGTGTGTGATAATAGTCGTGTCTACACGTTCGGAGTTAATCCCGGGGTAAACCACGAGTTCCTTAGAGTCTCGGGAATTCGGAGTTAAAGTTATGCAAATTCGGAGTTAAACCCAAGATTACTCCCGATGATTTAACTCCCACTTGTCTACACTTCCAAGCTACTGTCGAAAGCGTTTTGCTGTACGATTGTGACTTGTGAGACCTGGACCGTAACTAAGAAGATCAAAAAAGCCTTGGACGGGTGCGACACAAAAATGCTAAGGGCTGTACTAAATGTGTGTTGGAAATCCCATACTTCAAACAAAGACCTATATGGGGATATCCCCCGCCTCACAACTAAAATCGCTATCAGACGACTACAATTTGCGGGTCACTGTAAAAGAGCCAAGGGAAGAGTGGTATCTAATCTAGTCACGTGGCAACCAACCCATGGGAAGAGAACAATTGGGCGGCCCAAAAAGACATACGTCGATCAACTACAACAGGATTCTGGCTATGAAACAAGGGAAATAGAAAATATCATGCTAGACAGGCGTCTTTGGAGAGCCATCATTAATGCCCGATAGCAAGAGTCGACGGAGTGAGTGAGTGAGTGAGTCTACACGTTCGGAGTTAACCCCGGGGATTTTCCCAGTTCCTTAGAGTCTCAGGAATTCGGAGTTTAACCGAGATTCGTGAGCGTGAAATTCGGACTAACTCCGAAGATTTAACCCTGAGAAATCTGAGGGTTATCTTCGAAGATTTGCGAGATAGCTCGGATTCCCAAATTGTCGTGTAGCTACACACATCGCTCCGTTGTTAAAGGACGATGATTGGGAACACGTGAAAATGCCTCCAGAACCATAGGAGTTGGGAAATACCTGAAGTATACACTATCTGAAGTGTGTTATTTTGGATGGAAGGATTTGTCTTGAATTTATTCACTTTAGAAGAATCAAGCATGGGCAAACCAATATTTCATTAATCTTGTTCACCAATAGAAATTAATCAAAACAGCTATCACAACACATTTGCCTATCACAGTGAATATATAATTGATATCTAAATGTAGTTCGTTTAAAACGAGCAGGCGCGATTTTAGAGCCAAAATTTTAGGGGGGCTACAGGGGGGCTTGCGGAACATTGCTGAGGGCAAGAGCGACGAGGGTGGAGTGTGGGAGGGGGAAATACCCCCTCCACGGAGGACACTTTTTGAAATACGCATAGAAAGACGTCATTTGGGCATGGGTAAATTACATATTTTAGGTATATTTTTTAAGTTATAGCGGATTATTTTCAGAAGATTACAGAAGATATGTTAAAATTGTAATGGGGAGTGACACTTGCGAGAGGGAACTCTCGGATGGGGTTGGGGGTTGTGGAAGGGCGGCAGATCCCCGCCCACCGGGTAGGACTTTTTAAATACGCATGAAAAATGTTTTTTTAGGCATGGTAACCATACTATTCGCAATGGTATGGTTATTTTATCAAGATTAGGAGTGGAATCATACTTGCGAGGCAGCACGCGACCGAGCGGGGAGGGTGTGGAGGGGGACACCCCTCCACGGTAGAACTTGTTTAAAAAAACGCCATAGAAAGGACGTGATTCTGGGCATGGTAAATAATATTTTAAAGTTATTTATGAATTATTAGGGATTATGTGTTCAAGACTAAGGAATATGTGAATATTGTTAATGCGGCAGATTGATTATTGCGAGGGCGTGTAAAACCTCCGAACGGGGGGAGGTATGTGGAAGGGATACCCCCTCCACGTGTAGGACTTGTTGAAATTTCGCATTGAAAGATAGTTTTTTCTAGCATGATTACTTTTGCAATGGGTATTCATTTATCTAGATACGGGATTGGGAAGCAAGCTTCCGCAGGGAGCCAACGGACGACGGGGAGGGTGGAGGGGAATACCCCTCCACAGTTAGAACTTTTTGAAAATACGATTAGAACAGACTGATTCTGGCTGTGTAAATACTATTTAAAAGTATATTTCATGAAGATTATCGGATTAGTTCCCAAGATTTATGGAAGTTTGTGTAAATTCTAATTGGGTCATTTATCTGCGACGGAGCGAAACCCGAATGGTGGGGGGTGTATCCCCTCAACGGGTAGGAACTTTTTGAAATTTCGCATAATAAAAGATGTTTTGCTGAGCATGTTAATAATATTTTTGTCAATGTATATTTATACAAATTAGGATTGGGAAGTTCATCTTGCGATGGAGCGAAGGGACCTCGAACGGGGGAGGGTTATGGGAGGGACACCCCCTCCCAACACCCTCCACGTAGAACTTTTTTGAAATACACATAGAAATATGGTTTCTAGGCAAGTAATAAATAAAATTATTCTTGGCAACTGTATATTTCATCAAGATTAGGCATTGGTATCAACTTGCGAGGGACGAAGCGACGCGGGGGGATGGTGTTGGAGGGGGGCACACCTTCCACAGTAGCGACTTTTCTTGAACAATTGCCGCATATAAGATTGGTTTCTTAGCATGGGTAAATACATTTTTTTTTGCATGGTATATTTTGTCAAGTTAGGATTGGAAGGTCTATTTCGAGGAGAGGTGTGGGGTGGGGCACCCACCGCCCCCCACGGGTAGGAACTTTTTGAATACGCATAGAAAGATGTTTTCTACGGCATCGAAATATATATTTTGGCAATGTATATATTATCAATGCGAAGTCCAAACTTGCGAGGGAGCGAAAGCGACTGAGGGGGAGAGGTGTGGGAAGGGTGTGACCCCTTTCCCACCGGTAGGATCTTTTTGAAAATACGCATAAAAGGATGGGTTTCACAGGCATAGTAATATACCTATTGTAAGTATATTCATGAAGATTATTAGGGATATGCTTCAGGCGTAGGCTCGGTTTGGCACGGGGGGGTGCAATCTTTGGGAGGGTGGAACATAAGAAATGACATCGCTGGGAGGGTGCACATCTTAGGGAGGTGGAACTAAAGTTGAGGTAAATCAGGCTGTTGAGACAGCAAAAGTGGCGTGCAAAATTTCGTTTTGATTTGCCGGGCGGAACTCCCTATGGCTCTGCGGGGGGGGGGGTGCACGTGCACCCACTGCACCCCCCTAGCCTACGCCCTTGTTGTTGTCAGGTTTTCAAAAACATGTACAGGAAGTATATGAAAACTGTAATTGGGTACTCATACTTGCTAGGAAGCGAAGCGACCGAACGGGAGAAGATGAGGGAGGGAGCATACCCCTTCCACGATAGGAGCTTTTTAAAAATATTCATAGAAAAGACGGGTTTCTAGGCATAGTAAATACATATTTCAATGGTATATTTATCAGATTACTGATCGGGTATCAAACTTGCAAGGGAGTGAAGCAACCGAGTGGGGGAGGGTGTGGATAACCCCCTCCCGCGGCAGAAATTTTTTGAAAATGCGCATAGAAAAGACGTGATTCTAGGTATGGTAAATACCTATATTTTGAAAGTTTTGTAAAGATTATTACAGATTGTAGTCAGGATTTCAAAGAGATGTAGGCCTACAGGAAGTATGTGGAAAACTGTATGTGAGTAGTCATACTTGTGAGGGAGCGAAGCGACCGAGCGGGAGGAGTGTGTATGAGAGGGGTTCCCCTCCCACGTTGGACAATTTGTCAAAATGCGAACAGAAAAGACGTGTTTTCTAGGCATGGCAAATGGATATTTTAAAGGTATACTTGATAAAGATTCCGGATTTCAAAAAGATGTTCAGTATGTGAAAAACTGTAATTCGGTATTCATACTTGCGAGGGGCGGAAACAGGTGTGGGATGGGGAACCCACGGCAAGAATTTTTTTAAAATACATGTGCACGTAGCAAAGACATGTTAATGCATATTTTAAACTCATATTTATACAAATAATTATTGGGATGTTGTTAGTATTTCAAGAAGGTGAACAGTAAGGAAGCCTATGTGAAAAAATGTAAATGGGTTGTCGAGGGAGCGAAGCGATCGAGCAAGCGTAGGAACTTTTTGAAAATATGTAAGAAAAAGACACGTTTCTGGGCATGGTAAATACATATTTATAAAGTCTTATAACTTCTTTCTATTAATATTTAATCTTTGCTAGATCGCTTTAGTTTATTTATTAATTTTAATTGTAAAACATTTTTGGTCCGAGATTTTTTTTTTTGGGGGGGGGGGGCTTTGGAGGGCTTGAGCCCTAGAACCGCGCCTGAAAACGAGTCAACGTTTGACCGTTAAATTGTCACAGCAAAATCCTTGCATAGATTACTTGATTCTAAAACAGTTTTACCCCAAGTTGACGGCTATCTCCAATCATAGCATGTACCTTTAAAACAGAAGCTTGATCCACACAAGCCAGAGCCCCTTTACTATTGCGGTCTGCGTAACAAGAGAGACCTGTTTACAATGGTATTTAAATTTATGTATGTTGTCTCTTCCGAAGCCTAGTGATGAGCTATTTCTGTTACCTGTGCTTATAAATAGATTTTTAATACAGCCTACAACTTGCATAATGTCTGGCAAGCTAATTGTCAAGACCCATCTTTATCCGAAAGGTACCCTCTTAAATATGTCTAAATAGATAAATAAATAAATTCAAGTCAAGTTCATTTATTTCACTTCCGATAAAAACATGCATTACAGTCAAAAGGTAAGTACTATATACAGCACGACAAATATAACACAACACAATGAAAATAACGAATTTAGACATACATACATAAGGTCATAAGATTATTAACATACATACATAAGGAAATGAGGAGACTACTAATAAAACCTCCTGGGTTCTGTGGTCGTAGCCACCCTAGTAGCGAAATTAAATTACAAAGTACTTGAGAAATGACAAAATCAAACCAAGACAAACAAACACATTTAGATACACAAACTACTGTTTCACAAAATCTACAATTTTAAGAACACCGGTACAACCGAATTTCACTTAAAATTCCAAATTATATACTTTATATGAGTCAATTAATTGTTTTTTTAACACGTTGAAGTTGACAAAAAAGAGCAGAATTTAATATTTGATTTAAATTGTTCCATAAAATAGGCAAGATAACGAACGAATTTCAGAGCGAGTATATTGAACTTTCCATAAATGCGATTTGATGAGTTAGCGGGTATAATGGTGAATGAATTTGATATTTTACGGCAGAAGATTGAGATTGTTTGGCGGAAGTAATTGTTAAAATGGAGAAGCGACGATACACCAGTTTGGAGCTTGTGAATATCAAAACATTAAGTAATTTTAGTTTGCTAGAACATGGAGCCGAATGAGTAAGTTAGTGCTAGCTGTACAGATATGAACACTTTCTTTTGTAATCTGATATCATTATTTATTTGACGATTAAGTGTTGGCCCAACTATATTACATATGAAGATATATTATGGAAGATTTAGTGCATTGTATAAAGATATAAAGTATTAAGCGGCAAACATTTTTTATTCTATGAAAAATCCCAATACAGCGACTTACTTTCGAGGATACTATAATTGTATGTTCATTCCAAGACAAGTTCTTTATCAATAATAACGCCCAGAAAATTTACCAATCCACCTTAGTCAGCAAACTTACCACCATTTTTAAAAGAGGTTGTCTAGATTTCTAGAATAAAACTATTCATACTGGAAAAAGTAATATAATTCGTTTTACTACATTAAGTGAAGCCGATTTGTTTAAACCAGTTAGAGACATTATTGAGTTCACATTCAGAGTATCTTTAGTAGCTGTGGAATACAGCGGTGGTGAATAGAAATTATCTGACAGTGTTATCGCATACAATATAAAATTGAAATTGTTTGAAGGATTTTGGGAATATCATTAACTTGTAATTAAGAAATAAAGGGGAGCGAGGATGGATCTTGTGGAACTCGACTTAATGTGGCAGACAGTGAGGAGAACAATGGCGCTTTGAAATTGCTCTGGTTGATATTGGGTAATCTGTGTTGGTCAGAGGTGAGCGTTATTTGGATGGTTTAATCTTCAAGTAACGAGTAGTATCCCAACAAGATCCATTCAGGATTGAGTTTACAAGAAGTACATTGTGGTCTATAGATCGAACGCCTTTGAAGGTCTATAAAATCCAACACCATACTTAATCTTTTATTTAACGCGTTTTATTCATGAACTTCACAGTAATTTTGTATCGTTTGTAATTCTATAAGAGGGCGATTTTTGCGAAGTGGAATGCTTTCGTCTAATTAAACCCGTATTTGTTACTGAGTTATTATT
>JZLH01S0019937.1:45437-62677 GCA_001188425.1 Eucidaris tribuloides | reverse complement strand
ATAATAATGTAAATTACAATAATATTAATATTAAATAAATAAATAAATAAATAAATAAGTAAATAAATAAAATAAAAACAAAGAGTTTCATATTTTTTTCCAAAGACATGTTTTTCGAGGCCCTTTTTCAAAAAAAGACATTGATCAGGTATTTTTGCTATCACTTTATTGTGAAAAGGTCCAAACAAATTATGATTACGCCCCACCAAGAAGAATCCTTGGTCTTATTTCATTGTGAAAATGTCTAAAAAATATTATCACGACCCACCCAGAAAAAAAAATCTTGGATACACCCCTGCATGATGTATTATACCATGGTTTACAAAGCTCATCATTTTCTCTATGTCCAATAGTTGGAGTGAGTGAGTATTAAATCAAAGAGCGCCCCCTTATGTTCTCTTACAGGGAATGCAATTTTTCTCACGTTAGCTCCATTGTTTTGAGATTGATGTTTGCAAGGTTGAGAAAATGATTCGAAAAATGGATAAGATACATGTAATTTGAAAAATCGGATCAAACTGACGAATGAAATTAATCGTCTTTTTTCTCTTCTTGCCAATAACAAATGACTTTCAACATTATCACATGTAAACTTGTAAAGCGAATTTCCATCGCTTTA
Source organism: Eucidaris tribuloides (assembly GCA_001188425.1). NCBI lineage: Eukaryota > Metazoa > Echinodermata > Echinoidea > Cidaroida > Cidaridae > Eucidaris > Eucidaris tribuloides. Next base: position 62,058 of record JZLH01S0019937.1, on the reverse strand, counting down.
CCGCGAGTTATTTCAGTTCCACCATGTAATTGGTTAGGAAATACGGAGAAAACCATTTGATTTTTGTTCTGTTGAATAAGTTCTGTCTTCTCATGTCTTAACCCTCAAAGTCCATGGGTTTCCTTGACGTTAATGATGTTATTTTTATCACTTAGATTCCTTTACAATTAAAACATTGATGTGTTTTAGTGAAGTTCAATCCAGACATACATTGCATCTATAACCCCTTTCAAAATCAGACACCAAATTTATGAAAATGTTATACTCATTCACTGTAAGTAGATGCAGGTTTTTTTTGTAATTTTTATTTGCTCTTAATTTACTCGACGGAACGCAATAGGAACATGTGAAAGGAATATGAAATAACGCGTCGTCATATTACAAAGTAATTTTGCATTATCAATCTGTATCATAATTGATCATTTTTTTTTCATCTTCCAGGTAAACGTGATAAATTGCCAAAAGTGTATCTATGTGTTTTTTTGTCAATAATCTTTGAAATGGAGTGATGGCCGTAAAACCAGTTTCGCCAATGAGGATATAATGATTCCCCTAATGCCGATTACTCTCCTCCAACGTACATTTCTAACTGTCATTATTTACATTTATTTTCCACGCTGATTTTGATTTTGATTAGTAAATGTATTTTTTGGACAAAATCTGACAAAATAATCATAAAATCACTCGTTCTTAACTGTATACATTCGTACCCCCATACCTTAGTGACCTGTTTTTAGATAATTTAATGATTCCACACACCTTTTCTCAATAATTATAGCATCGTATTTTCGCCAACCTGAAATCGAGAGTTGGTTCTGGGTTTTACAGACCTTGGTATCAGAGGTAAATTCTAAATATATACATGTTACGAAAATAACTGCTAATTTTGATTGCATGCAGTTTGTTATTACCGACTAACACGCCAAATAATCGAAGCTACATGGATATTTGTAAAATATGGCAACTTACCAAACACGTTCGTAGATAAAGCTTGAAGGTGCACTTGTTCAGAATTTAACTACAAAAACTGCGAATGTCCCGGTTATACACACATGGAGTAGTCGAAACGAATTTCCAAACTGTTCACAGATACGACGTCACATTTATTTAAAAGCAACCGCTCACGTAATTCGAGATACCATTACCCTTCAAGCATACTAATTAGCTCATTTTAACCCAGTAACCTTTTGCAACGGAAAATTGAATATAAACACCCTTCTCTGACTCCGAAATTAAAGGTTATGCCTTTTAAATAAACCTTTTACCAAATTAGCGCCAACCTTTTGTAAGTTCAAATATAATTAAGTCCAAATTACAATGACAATTTTTATTAGATTGGTTGTGAGATATTGGCATTAAATATCACGTCTCAGAGGGGTCATGAAATTTTTATATCTACTTTAGTACTATTTTGGTTAGACTGTCACTGTCTCATGTGTTGATAATCCGTATGGTAATTACTCCTAGACAAACAGTCCGGTTTTAATATATCGGTACATCTTTACATTACCACAAGAATAATATTAAAGTAACTGGCATTCAAAGATAAAAATCTGTTTTGGTGTGTGCATTAGGAGGACTAGGACTCACAAAAGATCAGCAACACCAGATGAAATAAATACAACGTGTGGAGGCCAAACAATTATGGGAATAGCGCCATCTTGCGTCATCTTTGCAACAAGAGATTCACATCACCTTTTACACAATTTTAATGTAGTCAAACTTGTATTAGCGGAAACCTGTACGTTAGAAGGCACACCGTGCCAATACAGGGCATAAAACCAACCCCTAAAAAACAAGCTCCACATAACCTGTACAGAAAGGATACCTGTCTACCAGGGAAGGGCACATCTTGGGGAGGTGCAACTAAAGTTTAGAAAATCGGTTGAGACTATATAGGCGTAGATTCGGCAGGTTCATGAATATTAAATCTCGTTCAGCTGATGACGTATGGCTCATTAATATTAACACCTTGGAACAACTTGGGTACATACAATGAGATCACAAAATTACCAGTGTTTGTCACCGAATCGCAGCTATCTCTGTGGTTAGGGTAGCCTTTTGACAAGGCATTGTGGGTGTAGGTATGTCCCTCACGTCTTTAAGCCTCTGAGCAGTAGTTGTATCCCGTGCGCCTAAAAAGAGACTAACTATAATGCCTATGGCGCACCGAAAGATTGGCTGGCTTCGCCCCTCGCTGGTGTAGTCACTGGGGTTAGCGCGGTGAGTCTCGTTCCAGGCGCTAGTGAGGTATCGCGCTGACGGGGAAATATCATTAAGCCCCGAGGCCTTGATCAAAGGCTATGGTTAGGGAGGCAAACTTCATATCTGAAGATCCTCGGTTCGAATCTTGTTGGAGGCAATATTTTCTAAGCTATTTTTATCATCTTTTTTATAAATTAGATTGGAGATGACGTTTATTCCGTCAAACGAAACTTAGAAAATAAAGTCAGCTAGCGATATTTCCAAGCTCATGAATAAGTGAGCCTGCTGGATCTACGCCAATATAGACTCAACCTAGAAAATCAGCTGTTGAAAGCAGGAAAGGGGTGCAAATTTCTTAACGCTTGTCAGCGACGGGATTCCTCTGCCTCGTGGGGGGGGGTGCACGTGCACCCGGTGCACCGTGCCTACGCCCTGGTAATTTCTATAATGGTATTATTGTGGTTGTATACGTCATGAAACCATAGGTTTGCACAGACAGTGTGGAAGCAAGTGGCGATTACTGAACAGGTCAGTGTAACTATCTTCCGAGAAAATGGATCATAAATTTCAAAATATCAATGAAATATTCAGTGATCATGGTGATGCCATTCCTCATCAGAAATTTGACGAATAAAAGTAGTCCATACGTCATGAGACAGCCAAAATAAAAGGAACAAACATGAGGAAAAACATAAAAAGGATCAAGTAGGTCATTCTTCATCTTAAAGAGTCATCAATCTTAGCAAAGCATTTGATCGTATTTTGATCTACCTCCATGATTATATACAGAAACTAATTCGACAGCATCATGCAAACACCGATCATTCTCTCTGCAAACATTTCAGCAAAATAATACGCAGTAAACAATGTTAGCAGCAAAATAAAGAGATTCACAGAAATTTACTCCATTAAAATTAAAATTGTCAGAAATTCATCCGACAAAGAGTAACACACGTAATTCACTCCATAACAAGTGAAATACACTTCAGTGTAAACTGAATTTCAAGTTTAATCGAAATCCATCGTTCATTCTGCTGTTTTAGTGAAAATTTTTAACCGTTATTTCGATATCGTGCATGCATTTTCTTTCAAAAAGAATTTAATCATTCGCTACTTATCCACTGTGCATTATGGATGAGCATACTGGAAAATATAAAATCATGAATAATACAGAAAGCTTTTTGACCATAATCCGGTATGTCTGAAAAAGGAAATTTACCCAGGGCTAGAATGGTTTTTGATTTGGATTTTCTTGAAAATTTTCGACAGCTTGGAGTGAAGATTAACTCACTAATGGACAAACAGAAGATATCATGGTTTTGTTTTTTCCATCATTATTGAAAACTCGGAAGATTGACTGAGGTTTCATCTGTCAAAATGACATGTGCTTCATGTGACTACCCAGAGGCGTACATGGCATGGGGGCTCCTCAATATTCATTTTATTTATTTACTTATTTATTTATTTATTTATTTATTAATTCTTTCATTTATTCATTTATTTATTCATTTATTTACTTAAGCAGTTATCTATTTATGCAGTTATTTATTTGTGCATTTATCTTTTCATTTATTTGTGTACTTATTTATCTATTTATTCATTTATCTCTTCGTTTATTCATTAATTCTATTTATTTTTTTATCTATTTATTTATTTGTATATTTGTTTATTTATTTATTTATGTATTTATCTATTTATTTACTTATTTTTTATTTTTTCATTCATTCATTCATTCATTTATTTATATATCTATTTATCTTTTTATTTATTTATTTATTTGCATATCTACTTATCTATTCATTTATGAGAAACGAAAACTTCCCCTTTAGGACGTGACGCCCTTTTGTTCCTCATCATTTTGTGTGTGTGTGTGGTTTTGGGGGTTTTTTCGGGGGGGGGCTTGTTTGTTTGTTTTTGGAGGGAGCGGATGGGTGGGACACATTATGAAAATGAAAGAGTAAGTTCAATCCACACTTACCACCTACACCTCAAAAAACATTTTGGCCGAAGCCATGAGTGTTTAGTCTCGATTCCAAACCCTGCGACTTTTTCTCCCTCCGCTCTATGCGATGGCAAGAACTCTACATCTGACTAGTCTTAGTTCAAGACAGTTACCTGTTGAAAGTGAGCTTAATTTCTCAAGGAAATACGATAAATTCTTGCCTCTGGAAGCCAGACAAGGGTTACTTATTACCTGCGCCATTGTAGCATTACTCTGCTGGTCGCAAGAAAATAACACAATATTTACATGTATACGCGCGTGACTTCGATCTTGTGCATATTGATACAACAAAATCATGTCTAAAAAAATAGGAAGGCCTAACATAGTACGAATTTGGTGACGTCATCCTCATGACCGAGCTGACTGGTAACCAGTCACGTCTCACTGGTGAAGAAAATAGCATCTCCCAGGGGGAGCTACTGGGGAATTATAGACGGATTTGATAATAACATGGATATGACAAAAGTAGCATGTTTCCGTATCAGAGGAAATCTTCCATCAATGTGCGATGAATAATATCCTCACTCAGCGAGGCAGTGATACGGGAGGGGATGGGGGTTTCCCTGCAAGGGTAGTAAACAACACGTGTCTCCCCTCAATAGTATTGCCCTCTTCCGAGTATGCCTACACTGCAAAAAATACTAAACACTTTTATAAATACTTTACTGTAACACTTTACAAACTCTTGAACATGTTTATCTGGAAATCATAAGCACATTTAGTTCTGTGAATCACCTATAAGTTCGTGTTTATTTCTGGAACACTTTATAAACTCTTAAACACATTTCATAGGGTTTACGAAGTGTTCCAGAAATAAACACGAACTTTTGATATATAGGTGATACATGTAACATGCACATAATTTCTAACTAAATGTGTGTATGATTTCCAGACAAACATGTTCAAGTGTTTATAAAGTGTTACAGAAAAGTGTTTATAAAACTGTTTTGTATTGTTATAGTGTATTAGTATAACGTCGGTATATTCAGTACAAAATCTAGGTGTACAAACTATTGTCAGCACATTATCAACAAAATCCAACCGCGGGATCTATACACTAACTGGTGTATATGTCTAGGTTGAAATAAGCCCATACAAAGCTGTGCAACAAATTTGCCTGTAAAGGCACTGATTGTGATTTTACCTTTTTTTTTTAAGAAGGAGTTTAACCACAAAATTTTTACAGCAGAAATCTTGAATGGTGTACTTGATTCTCGAATAGTTTTATCCCAAAATGAAGACAGGCCCATGCTATTTCCCTTTAACTGTCTCGATTCCTGAACCATAGACACGTGATCGTATTCATCCCCCACCCCACCCCCACCCCAGATATCGCTTGGTTCCTTTATGCCTCTGGTGAATAACCATGGCTTATGACTTTAACACGTATAGAGAAAATACACGTCGGATGACAGCGAACTCTCGTGTACAACGTCTGCCGAAAAGCAGGTGTGACATGTTTGCGCGGGAACTCGCTAAACCGATTAGAACTGCCCCCACCCCCACCCCCTACCCCAGATGCCGAGGTGAAGAGCTCGACGATAGTTCAGAAGGAAGGTGTTTGAGCTTTTAGGGGGTTTTTACGTTAGGGCAGATTATTTTCTGCTATTCATAATTCATAGTCATACATATTATGTATTATGTATGACTATGAATTATGAATAAATGAAGAAAATAATCTGCCCTAACATAAAAAAACTCTGAAAGCTCGAACACCTTCCCTCTGAACTATCAGGTAACAATTACAATGAATTTATTCGTCAAGTATAATACACGTAAATTTTACAATTCACGATAAATTTCACAAAGTATAATATTGCTCGTAAAAAAAAGTCTGTAATTTTGTAATCATATTTAGTGTAAACGACAACATCATCTTTAAAGTGACAAAAGAATTCAATATTGCATCATTCATTGTGACACGTGAAGAAACGTAAAGAATAGAGTATAATACAGATAACTGGCTATTTGGGGGTTTCTAAAAGTTTCCTATTGCGGATATCAGTATCATTTCAATATATAAATATTTCGTCTAACTATCCCAACCGTAACACTGGAAATATAATGCAAATGGGTAGTTTTATATTGCTCTATATTTTTGTACTGTTTTTCTTCTTATTATCATAATTATTATTATTATTATTATTATTATTATTATTATTATTATTATTATTATTATTATTATTATTATTATTATTATTATTATTATTATTATTATTATTATTATTATTATTATTATTATTATTATTATTATTATTATTATTATTATATTTATTTTGTTTGTAATGAGTATCTCAAATCATCATACTAGGCAAATACCTTTTTTTGCATTTTCAGGCTTTTATTGTGTTTATTGAATTGAATTTGATTGTTTTATTTCAGTATTTTCCAGACAAATTGTAACAATGGAAAGGAGGGTAACGCGGGATCAGGCGTTTGACTATGCTCAGTCTAGATTGAATATTCTCGTGTCAATTACATAGCACGTGCATGTTTATACGTTTGATATGCGATCGATTTCCTATTATCATGATCATCACATATTTATTTTAAAAAGTCATAACTATACAGTGACTACTCTCTTGAGCGAGTGTATTTTCTTTTCCCAGTCCTATAAAAACACTTCAATGTTTAATATGCAACTTGCATGATCTTTTGAAAGCCTCCGGCAAATAAGGTATGCATAAAACGGGAATATGTTCTTTTAAAAAATAATCCGTATACACGTTGCTATGACAACAAGCCCACTTGATCTCTAGTTTAGGCGCTACTTGCGTCTTGTAACCGCCGAGAAATTTTATGCCTTCCCGGCTTTCTGTGATAATCATCTATTATAATTTGGCTGCAGGTCCCAGCTTGGTTTCAATTTCAGCTGAAAATCATTAATATTTACATTTTCACCTTAAAATAGAACAGTTATAAATGTGTGATTGTGGCGTTGTTTATAAGAAACAAAACTAACTTATACTATGGAATTTACTGAGGGCAAATACACCTGCTTCGAGGGGATGAAGTAATTAGATCACCCCTTAGCGCCTCCTGCAGAAAATAAACATTTTTTTATATGGAGGTAGATCTAGGATGGATCGCAAAATAACAACACATCTTTTATATCATAAAAATTTATACTTTATACGCGTAGTAAAAAAAATATGAAAATAGTGAAGAGAAATACTCTATTGGCAATGAGGATAGAATATTCCCATTCGTTTTAACCAGTTGGAGACAATTTGATTTCACTATAACTCGCATTTTCCATAGACCCCAGCACAACATATCTCGTACTTAGTTTCCAACGGGTTAATAAATAAATTTTAAGAACAGACTTTCTATTTTCATTAATGTTATGTTTGACGACAGCTCATTCAACCAACCACAAAACTGGAAAAGCATGAGAAAAGCTGGAAAATACTGGAGGTGTAGCAAACAGATCCTTTTTGCAGGACCTATGAGAATTCCTACGTTCGTCGTGGAAATTCATGAAAGCTTTCATGTTGTTTGTTTACTTTTATTTTTCACAATTATCTAATAATCCGCTAATAATCTAATAATGATACAAATAGCCTTTGCGTGTGATGTAGACATTGATTCCACAAACGCACATCACTGACCCGCACACACACACACACACACACACACACACACACACATAATTTTACGCACAAACTATATTACACATGAATCAGCTGTCTTAAAAACTTACAACCGATTGTAAAAGAATGAAATAATTATAACAACCTCATTTTTTTAATTACGTTATGCAGCAAAAGCTGAGGCAAAAGAATTGATGAAGTAGCGGGCGAGAGATTGGGTACCCGTCCCGTATAGACTGATAGAAGTACTTATGAAAAGATATACTAGTATCATTCCTGAGGTGACAAAACTTCGTATTTCAATAATGTTTACTTTAAATTCAGCTGAGTCAAAAGTGGGCAGGGGTGTCGATCCATGTTTAGGATTGGGGGGGGGGGGGCAAAAATGGGAAAAAAAATCTGCGCACCAAATTGTAATACAGATTTTTGCGCGCCAAGCGCGCCGAAAAAATGACAATTGTGTATGTTTAATAGTATCTTTATGCCGTGTTTAATGGTTTTATAGTGCTCTCCAATGCTATTTGCACATTACGAATTTTTCAAGTTGTCAAAATTATTGGGGGGACAAATCGATATGTTTGCCCCCCCCCCCCGTTTTCATTGGTTGGACGATCGCCCCACCCCCCCCCCACCCCCGGATCAACGCCTCTGAAAGTGGGTGTCTTGATATTGAGAAATGGTATGATTATTTCCCAAAACCGCAGTATGTGAAGCAATTTTTGGATTTCATGAAATGACTAAAGTAAAAACTAAAATACATTTGAGCGCAATAACAATTATATATTTTTGTTTTAATCCACCAAAAATCATGAAAAAAGTATTAAATAAAATAATTTAAAAAAAACAACACAAAAACCTTATAAATTTTGATCTAATGTCATTTATCATTAAATTAACATCAGAATAGTCTATTACAAGTCTTATAACGTGCGTAACCACCACGTGACTCAACAACAACTCTGAATACCGCCATTTTTAAACACGGGTTTTAGTGTCGAGTCGGACGCTACAAAATGCTCGGCATTCCTAAAATACTTATACTTGTTTCACCAGGGGTGAGTAAAATATTAATCCCAGATGTACCGTTCACGGAAAAATGGCAACTTGTAAAATGTCTCTAAAATATTATGAGCATGAGTGTATATTTGAGATATGGGAAATCATGCTACATAATTAGATACGAACCTCATTTCATCAAAAACTGAGATACATGTACAAGGTTTACTTTAGTCACCCCATCCAGAAAAGAACAAATACATGTATCGCTAAAAACGTAAAAGTGTACTATTGGAAAATGTAATTTCCTTTTGTCTATTTACATAGTCGCGGCAGCTCGTCCTGAGTCTATCTCTCATAAATAGTCATCTTCGGGTGAAAATGTCAAAATTCAACATTTTCAATCCTTTTATTCAGATTTTGAGTGACATTTTCGTGCTAAGTCATCTTGCAAAATGCATCCTTAACGGCATATAATAAATAGTCATGAGTACTCATACATCAAACATCGCTAGCACACCGTGGTCTGTATAAAAATGTGACATTCAAAACAGTTGTTGTGTTTTTAAACTTTCACTAATGTGGATTCATTGAATATAGAATTTTTTAGGATACCAAATCAATTAATTATTATTATTATCATTATTATTATTATTATTATCATCATCATCATCATCATCATCATCATCATCATCATCATCATCATCATCATCATCATCATCATCATCATCATCATCATCATCATCACCATCATGATGATTGAATCCTATTAATGATATGCAGAAAACGGTGCTCCAGGATGGAACCTAAAGCCACGACCGAGCATTCTAGTCTGTCTATGATGTCTAAATTCGTTTACAGAAATATATGGGACAACGGTTTATGCATTTATTCATGTTGAACACATGGAAATAAACATCGCATAACAGCAAGCCGATATCGGATGCATATCCCAGGAGTACTTGTCTTCAACGAAAACACAAATCGCAATAAATGCGTTTATCTTCATGTATAATGCATAGAGCATCCGCTATAGTAGACAACGATAGAGTGTTTTGAAAATATGCATTGTTTTTCTCCCATTTTTTTTTCTTTAGTCGAGAGAACGGTTTCTGAAATTTGTAGGCTAAATTTACAGGGTAATTATGCACGTGGAAAATAGTCATTCTATTCCTGCGGGAGGGTGAGAAACAAATTGTTGTTGGGATAACTTTTATTTTCTCTGTCGTGATTTACGAGTTGTGATGACAGTCAGTTACAGAGATAGATGGATGGATGGAGAGATATATAGATAGATAGATAGATAGAAATATAGATGGATAGATAGAGAAATTCATTGAATGATTGGTTGATTGATTGATTGATTGGGATAGACAGATAGATAGATAGATAGATTGATAGATTGATTGATAGATTGATAGATTGATAGATTGATAGATTGATAGATTGATAGATTGATAGATGGGTATATAAATTGATTGAATGATTGATTGATTGATCGATCGATCTATTGATTGATTGATTGATTGATTGATTGATTGATTGATTGATTGATTGATTGATTGATTGATTGATTGATTGATTGATTGATTGATTGATTGATTGATTGGGATAGACAGATAGATAGATAGATTGATAGATTGATAGATTGATAGATTGATAGATTGATAGATGGGTATATAAATTGATTGAATGATTGATTGATTGATCTATCGATCGATCAATCGATCGGTCGATTGATTGATTGATTGATTGATTGATTGATTGATTGATTAAATGATTGATTAATATGATATGAGGATAGATTGTGCCACAGAGACGCACTGCCTTTAAATTGAACTTCCACAGTTTTAAATAGTGGTTTTAATATTCATATGTGTTTGTGTCACTGAGGCAAGACTTATCTACCCCCCCCCCCCACCCCCTCCCCACCGACTTTCCATTGATAATACCTGGCTACTCCACCGGTAGGGTTCATTGAATTGTCCGTCTCTCTTTCTTTTGGGCTATTTATTGATAAAGTGTTGCTATATAAAATCACTCGAACTCAGTAGCACCAAAACAAATCAATACACTCCTGTGACTGCAAGCGATAAGGAAGGGACAAAAACAATATTTACCACATAGAAAGACGAAGTATTGATTTTCAGTAGTACTGGCAAGTGAATGGGAGCGATATCAAATTAATTATTCAATTTTAAAGATCGTTCAGAACGAGAATTCAAAGTAACTTCACGAAACGATAGAGAAAACATGCTTCTCTGTAGGTTGACAATTACGTAGCGAACCATCTAGTTCTATTGTCTGTTTAGAAATAGGAAAAAACATGACAATTGATATAATTAAATTACTTAACCAGAGAAAGAAAGGTTGGAAAGGAAACGGTTTCATTTCAATTGTTACAATAATAGTAAAATTGGGTCATACTTATGTGAAAGATTGTATACCATGCGCGTATTACTCCTTCGGTGTTTTATTTTATTAAAGGGAACCGCCACACATCGAATTACAAAGATGTTTTTAACTCCGTACTTCATTGTGACATTTTGTAATATAGATAGATAGATAGGTAGGTAGGTAGATAGATAGATAGATAGATAGATAGATAGACAGACAGATAGAGATAGATAGATAGATAGAGATAGATAGATAGATAGATAGATAGATAGATAGATAGATAGATAGTAAACAAATATACCATGCACTGAGAGGTTCCAGTGGAAATTATGGATTCTGAGGTGACTGGCATAGCACTCGCCCCGAAGAAAATAGTGCTATATGCCAGTCACCGAAGAGAATCCATAATTTCCACTGGTGCCTCGAAAAAAGTGTATGGTATATTTGATTTATATCCTTGATCAAAAAATTAAAATAACGAAGTCTGAAAGTGATGATTTGAACTAAGTAAGTCTGATTAAAATATCAACTCACCTTTCATCATCAGTAAGCCTACTTTTAAATTTGGGCACATTGCAGCGTTGCGATCTGCGCTGCGTGAACGTCGCACCGCGGTACGTGTATACACGTCAATACACGTCGCACGCGCTAGCTGCGGAGCGTCTACACAGTGCTTGGCGTCGCATACGTTGGGGCAGTGGCTTGTGACGTCACGATATCGGTATAGCGGAAATTATACCGATATCGTGACGTCACGATTCTGGGATATCTATATTTTGGCAGAGCTCGGTTGGTGGTGAAACTATTTTATGTCACGTGAGCCAACCTTGGCCAATCACTACAAGGATATTTTTTGATCTAGGATATAAATAGATATATAGATAGATAGAGATGGATAGATAGATAGAGATAGATAGATAGAGGTAGATAGATAGATAGATAGATAGATAGATAGATAGATAGATAGATAGATAGATAGATATTGTTCTGACAAAATAAAACAGCGAATAATATATCTTTTTCAGAAAACATCGTGAAGAACAGTTCGTAAACTTATTTCAGGTTTACTGTGTTTACTTGTCCATTTCGTTAGCTTCGAATTTTGTTGTACACAGATGGGGTATTACAACCAAGACGTCATATAATAGTGGTCGCCAGGGTAACCTATATAGGAATAATATCTACGAAATGATCTAGGGTAGTGCAAGTTGAGAAGAGAAATATATAATTATTTCAGTATTTTTTCCACGATACATGTAGAGTGTAATATATTTTTCATTACATATACATGTACATAATCATGAAATGGCAAACAGAGTTAACCGTATGCATTTCAAATCACTGCCATTTTATATAATCACTGACATCATCGTTCGTAGTTCAGAAATTGAGAACACGGTGTGCAATAACGATGATTTTTCCAATTTATTACAAAGATGTGTACCAATTTCAAATAGCGAGTACCAATTGCCGTAGAAATCGTGTTTTGCATTCAAAATTCATTTACAAAACATAAATGTGGAAATGGGAATGATATGGGCTCGTACCCCAGTCTGAATTGTCCGTCTGATAATACACATGCATATACGTTAGTGGCATTTCTGAATGATCTCAAATGAATGGATTTGTCTATTATTTACGTAATGGCAATTTCTGAGCGATCGAGAATGTATAGATTTTGCATGTTATACGTAATATTTTCTGAATGATCTAAAATGTACGGATTTGTCTATTATGCGTATTGTAATTGACATTTCTGAATGATTTAAAATGTATGAAATGGTTTATTATACGTAATAGACATTTCTGTATTATTTCAAACGTATGGATCTGTCTCATAATTTATTGAAACTTATACCACCTGCCTTTTACCAGAAAATCCAACAGTTTATGGTACATGGATTATGGTGAGGATAAAAAATGATTAAATCGCATGTTTCATTTCTACACCACGTCGCTGTATCACATTAACTAAATTACCAACTTGTTTGAACACGAGTTTCAAATCAAGAGATTGGCTCAGCCTAATTATGTCTTGCGATCAGGGCGAAAAGCGTGAGTTTCGGCACCACGTAATGTGCTTCAATTTACATTTGCAATCGACAAGTCGTGATAATTGTGTGTGATACTCAATAAAGTCGGTAAGTCAAACATCAGTCTATGCCTGCTACCCACATTTGCGGGTGAATGTATATAGTTGTCTCGCATAAGGTCATAAACGTGACACTTCAATCACATTAAACGCGTCGTGAAAATGTCAGCTGTCCTGGATAGTTTTCAAACGAATGGTATTGAGTTATTCTTTCCAATAAAATTGTAAATTAAACTCTAGTTTATGACTCGTAAAGTAAATTACTTTGACTAGAATTACTATCCTGCGAAAACACAAACTGTCTTGAATACTAAATAACTTGGTAGGCAGACACATGGTTTGATAAACGCACGACAATTCCAGAAATGGATGGAGTGTCTTTGCTCATTTTAATTCCTTTTCAATCAATATTGCACAATATAAATCAGATGTATGTGTTGATTACACAATGCTTCTGGATCATCTTTTCAATATTATTCAGATTATCAGGTACTGAAATTTGGCATTTTCCGTTGTCTTCTCCATTTTCTTCTGAACAATCTTTAATTATTTCCCATCCATATCTTTCTCGTTTTTCATCGTTATCCTTATCACGTTTTCAATGTTTTTAATAAAAAACAAAGATTTGATCTGTTAAACCTGATCATTTAAAAATTCAAACGATTTAAATATTTGTTTTTATAATCACCTAAATACTGTCCCCAAAATGGGAAAATGGATTGATTTGATGGAATTGAATCAATGGATCATTTAAAGCACTGAAATGATCTGGATTTGTCAATTATTGTTACAAAAAAAAAAAACACTTCTCCGTTTTTCCTCTTGTTTAGTCTATGATGCTAAGTGCGATGGCGATGGATGTGCCATAGTAAACGTGGTTAGTTTGCGATACTTTTGGGCAGAATGTTTGCCAAGCACATAGAGTAAATACAGAGGACAACAAAATAATGAAATGCTCTATAGGCTACTGGGACCATTCTTGGCCCGTGTCACTTGATGTCGCAATATTCCATGGCTAATTCTCGTAAGAAATGAATCAAATCAAACAGAGTCTCCAGTTTGGCGTTTTAACGCCAAAAACGTCAAATTTGGCATTTTTGACATCATTTGGCGTTGAAGAATTCAAAGTACACGCCAAACAGCTTTTTGGCGTTATTTCGGTCTTTTTCAATCACGTACTTTAAAAATCATTATAAAACCCGATTCTCGGGTATTTTCAGTAAAATATGTGCCACAAGGATCAAAAGAAGCGGTGCGCATATAGGCCTACATGTACTTTACGTGAAAATCTGGCTGCGCGCAAACTACGGCACTCAAATTTTCGGCTGCGGCAGAGGTTTCAAAGGTGTTAAAGGGAGAAGGCGCCAGCAACTAACAGGCATAAGTTAAGAAAATATTTGAGTTCTTGCCAACCAATCAGATAGCACGTGCACTGCAGGGAGCTGACCATGCGTGACTTATGCATGCCACGCGACGTGTGCTATAGCCGCACCGTGGTAATGTATGCACTGTTTGAATTGATAAGCTCCTCCCCTATAGCTGTTTCTGCAAGTTTTGTCTTAGGGTAAAACTTACAAAGACGTAAAATAAACACAAATTATCTAATTTATAGGGCCTTGATGAGGGTGAGTATCACACAGTACCCCTTATTTAGGCTGTTTTTGTCACCATGTACCATAATTCTCACAATACTCACAGTGTCATTTATTTTCTTAACTTATGCCTGTTAGTTGCTGGTGCCTTCTACATTTAAGAATTGATTATAACGTAATTTCTAACCACATCGGGGCTATGCTGCCCATAAAATGCATGAAACGCAAATTTGGCGGGGTTTTTTCACTGAATTTGGCATGTAATTTGGCGTTTTGAGAATCGGAAAACCTGGCAATCCTGAAATAAAATTAAGTACCCTATAATGTATAACATCCAGTATCGATAACGCACGAGCGGAAACTTTTGTGATCCTTCTGATGAAATTACGAAACAGGCCAAAGGAAAAAATATATCTCAATCTTCTGACGATCGTGGTTTGAATATAAACTTGGCGGTATCTTCGTACGTTTATTGCCTGGGAATTGACTGCTTATTTGGATGTACACCGCCAACCGCCGTTTGCACAAAATACACAGAGTTTTAACCAGCAATACAGGGGGGTTGTATTTCATATTACAAATAAAAAATTAAATTTGTACCATATGTATTCTTGCTACATGATAAATTTTATGCTCAAGTTCTCATGCAAAAAATCATATTGACCAATAATATTGACTGCTGAACTGAGACTGACACACGGGCTGCACGGCAGTGTTTTGTTCATTATTCAAATTCTAGAAAAGTACTAAATCTTCAAATTTCACAGACATAGAAGTTATCGCGCTAACGAGCCCAAATCAGACATAATTTTAGACCCAGTGATATTTGACCTTTGACCTTTCAACTCCAAAATCTAATCGGTCTATTGTTGCCTCATATCCTAATTACATCAAAATCTGATTAGCTGTTCGTAAGCTCTTTAGGTAACGAGAACTAGTGGCGGACGGACGCACAACCCCAACTCATGATGCCTCCTTTCAACTTCGTTGCGGAGGCATAAAAAACACAAAATTAAACATGTGGAACTAAACGGGTTAAACAGTGTCTCTTGTCACGGGAGAACTGAGTAGCGAGTATCTCACTAGAATGCAAACTAACTGATTTCGGCGAAGCCTGTCCATCTCATTTTCAGCGTGATATTAATGCGCGTCGTTAATTATTTACGTCCTTTTCGCTTCTGGAAGATTTCGCGTGGATTAAACGACAAATCTCGCTCAAGCTCGCGGAGCTGACAACATAGGGCCTACACATGTGTCGGGCTGGTTGCGATGCGTGTCAAACGCGGTGTGCATAAACTCTGAATCATTTATGTGTAATTATGAGATCTTGTATATCGAAAAGCCACCGGGTATACATTTTGCACTCGAGTCAACTCGGATCCGATTTGATTTACATACAAGTCGTTCTATTAATTATGGATAGGTATACGGCATCATGAAATTCGTACTCCTGAAGGGTGAAGGGGTTAAAGTTGTGCATTATTTATGGGCACACACTAGAAGGATCCGGAGAAGGATCGGTGCTTTGATTTTCACTGTCAAATTAAAGCAGAAGACCAAGTAATTTACAACAGAAAAGTCCAGGTCTAGTATACGTGTCATAACACGGTGTTTATCTATTTCTGTGTGGAGATGGGGAAATCAACTTTCTAACCAATGTGGCGGACTAGTTCGAAGTGTCCCCGATGCATTCCACGCTCGATGTTTAATAAAGAAGGAATGAGGAGGATGGGGAGGTAGATAA
>JZLH01S0019937.1:17569-36266 GCA_001188425.1 Eucidaris tribuloides | reverse complement strand
ATTCTTATCATTCTTTCTACGTTTTTGGTGAACTTTAAGCATCTTTTCCTTTGTCTACTTATCTGTCGTGATTTCTTTTTTTTTCCATTTGTTATAAACCCCAGATCTTTTGGTGCTCCTATGTTCAAAGGTGGGAAATTTCGGCTGTTATCTAGAATTAGCACCTTTCATGCACTCTTCATAATCAGCACCACGCATTATCACGCTCCGCCCCCCTGAACAGTGTCGTGGGTCCAGCTCCCTCTATTGGTGCAGTTCTGAGACTGCCCAGACCATTATTCTGGAATGCAACAGCCAAACCTGATTCAGTAGTATATAGCTCTAGGCAAATAACATAGATTTAGATACACTAAAAAAATCACAAAATATAGCCCTTCCAGAGAGATTTATCAGTTCGTTATTCTTGTCAGTTCTGCACAGTGATGTAAATGGATTGAGGCGAACCCTCGCAGACATAGCACCCTGGGCATGGCGCTCAACTGCTTACTCCGCAAGACCATGTAGTGATTGACACCTTGTGTCAAAAACAGATGGTAAAACAGTTTGTAGTATGTGAGTAGTCCAGCTTAATCTGCATCACTGCTATGAGATCTTTACACTGTGTTATCGCTTAATTTGCTTTTGACATGGAAGTGAGAGTCAGGACAAACGGCCCCATACAATGCGAGTGGAAGTAAGATGGACTATCCAGGAGTTTTGAAGAAATCTTGTCAGAAAAACAAGAGATAGTTAACAAGGCCCAACCGCTTATCGGTTCAGTACCATCCGTCGGCGGATGGGCCCTCGCTTCGGATGGGTTAGTCTGAAATTCAGTACTACTCTATGGGGAGTATTCCTCAGCCGGCACCTCTTAAGGGATGCTCAAGCCAATTTACCTCCAAAACAGGTTTCTTGTCCTCTTATAACATGAGTAAACTCACCCTTGTAGGACGGAAAACACTTTCCGCGTGATGCGTGTTTGGCGTATTCCTCATCACCACGAGGAATAAGGAAACTTGTCTGTTGTTTAAATTCTTTAATGTTGCCGTGAGTAACGCTACCAAATAACCTAGGGCACATCTGCAGTAACCTGATACAATTTTTAGTGAGAAAAAAACAGATCAATGGAAATTACAGTTTGCTAATAACAACGTCATGAAAGGTGGGTGGGGTATGACATAACACTGTATTCAAATTATGGCAAGCTACAAGAATTGTTCCGAACAAAATGTTACCACTTGCCTCAAAAACAGCTAAAATTGTCATGTCAATTTTAAAGCAAATGTTTATATTACGTTATTCTGATCAGCATGATGATTTGTTTTCAAATCTTATATGTAGTATACACTCATTTCAGGATGACTTTTGACTCTTTTTGTCATTTTTGATTACATGGCAAACTATAGGGTTGCTGAATTATTCATTTGTGGAAGCCGGATAATACAGCGATGTCCTGAAAGAACAACCTTGTCCCTCTTTATAAGACCACAAAATAATTCGCAAAATCAACTGTATACTATTATGTTTACAATATTTAGAAGCCCCACCGTAATTTTTTATAGGTTCCTATGAAAATTTCAAAAGGTCTATTCTTCATTGTTTTGAAATACACGGTCTTATGGTAAGCAGCGGTGCTTTCAGGCCCATTCCACAGTTTGATACAAATAAATGCACACCACAGAATACCATAAACTTGTTCTTGCTTTTGTTATTAAAGTTGTGTGTAGGGTGTGCAGTGCCATTACTTCCCTTCAATTATCAATACCAACGGGTAGTTTAGTACTTACAAATGGTGCTGTTTGAAAGTCTGAGATCCATACGTCATTGAATTTTGTTGTTTATGAAAACTATAACGACATGTTACCAGAATGTTGTTTTTCTGTGAGTTTCAATTTTGGCTTAATTGGAATCAGCGTTACTGTGCACCGTTTTAGCAAGACTGATGCGCAGCCTCTGATCAATAATTACATTTCTAATCCACAGGATTACTCACGCCTAAATACACTGGTGGCACCTCCCGGCCTCGCGCCAGAAACACTGAGGGCTACATTGGTGACGGCTGTTCATTTACACTGATATTTCAGGTAAACCCATTTTATATTGGAATAAACGTGCATACAGTGCATATATATATATTAAACGATACTCTTGACGTACATGCAAGATTTTTGTCTTGAATTTTGCTCCACTGATGCAAAGATGTGTGGGGCACAAAACAGGTTTGAATTGGACTTGGTGTGTGAGATTTATATAACCCGATTCGCTAGATTTAATTCCTGACAGAATTATCCTTAACATTATATTTGTACCCAAGGTACATGGTACTGCCTAACGGGTGTTTATTTGAGTAAAAGTTAATCTTTTTGCAACTATGAGTATATGATTTACACACAGAGCAATCGATTTGATTCATATAGATGTTTTGGGTTGAAGTTGCAGGAGACATATTTAAACTACATAGAACATAATAATCTTTTTAACGTCAAGGGAAGCTTAATGTTTACTAAACTTCAGCAGGATCACAAATATATCTTACTCCGCGCACACCACACGTCACAAGTCTGAGCTTCTACTGTCGGACAGATGGACTTGGACTTCTAATGGTGCTTTACGATATGTATGTCATGTCCGAGCTGTTTGGTTGATGTCTCAACATTTCTAACTACCACAGCTTGAAAGCTTTTGGTTAAAGATTGTCTCTCTGCGCAGCATGATGTTCGATGAGGTTGATGCACTGGAATTGGCTCGTTGCAAAAACGTTGAGGAGGGAATGAAAAACGCACTAATGCTCTACCCAACAGACTGTGTATTTCAAAAACAAGAAAAGAGTAACTGTCACTCGGGAGACAATGAAATTTTCACTTAAGTAGAAAATAAATGGGCTATCTAACTCTACACACTGACTTTGCAGAATAACTTGATTTTGATTTTATTTTAGCAGTTCCATCAGAGGGACACTTTTGTCTGGGACATGCTGTATAAACATATTTTGGTTATACAGTTTACACTAAGAAATTTACAAGTTTTTGTAAGAATATTCCTAAAATATGAATTAAATCTGAATTATCATTGAGAGAAACAGGGATATAATAATCGTCCGCTGCAAAAGCTCTAAATAACACAATGACATAACAGGGTAGAATAATACACGAATCATTGCCCAAACTATTTTACTTCGCAAAATAAGTTCATGGTGGAATTTTATAATATATGTTACTGTGCTGTTTTGCGAGGTATATCAGGGAAGACATGTAATGTTCAAAAGAGTCTCTCCATTGTCTCATAACATAGTCCACGTCTGATATCAAAGTTGCACACAATCCGTGTTCTAAAAACAGTGCATTGTCTTATTCTTCGTTCTGTCTTGTGATGGGCTGGTGATGTCCCACTGCCCACGTCACTAAGGCATCTCTCAGAATTATTCTCTAGGAAGGGAGACTGAATTACCTGTTCGGAACACAGAAATTTTAGGGACATACAGAATACATAGCTCATAGGACGAACTTTATATACAAGATAAAGATATGTTTGTTCATCAATAGTTATACTAAGATTCTCTAGAAGATATACTAATAGGGCTTATAGATGAAAAATAGATGATATGCAACATTTCAAAATCTTTGTGCTTACCAAGGGAATTTTTTAAGTATTTATGTTAAAATGTCTACACAGGTCACGCAAGTTTATTAGTTGTACTCTGCCAGTACCACCACAACAAACTCCTAGACTTTTCATGTAATTGTCCAACTGTGGTACTGAAGCAGTTAATATGGATATGTAAAGTATATTCATTACATCTTAAATTGCAGTTTGTTAGTTTTTTTTTTTTATTCCGCAAAGAAAAAAAAAAAAAAAAACAAAAAAAAAAAAAAAATGACCATAACTGCCGGGTATTTGTGGTAAATTGCGAATTAAGATAGATTATATAGTAGCATTATTTATGATAGTATTACTCACATTGTATTTTTGTATCAAAATTAAATTTTCAGACTTGTGACTGTACAACCACCTTTTCCATAGCATTCAAAACCTAATAGTGGCCCACACAGAGATTGATTTATATTGATACAAATTATGTTTTGAAATACAGAATTAAATTCATATTGTTCATAAATTGAGTTGTCTTCTGTCTAAAATAGCACCTAGGTTTGAATTGAGTAAGCAATCTGATATTAAATGTTGACTTCTATGTTTGTTTGTTCATCAAAGCCATTACCTCGGTTCTTGTTAGAAAGTCGTATTAAAGGGTTCAAGGGACTCGCACCTTTAAATATATTTGAAGATTTTATAGTGTTCTTTGATGTGTGGTGATAACAATAGTTTGCTCCTATTTACTGAAGATATATTTAAAAAAAATTCATCCAGATTTGACAATATGGTCCATGAATGTCATATAGTCTCGTCTCAATATACTACTCTGTACAAACGGTGATTTTATTATTTTGCTTCTTATACGATGTGATTTTGCTAATCTTGTCAGTGGTTGGCAATTATTTTATTGAATAAATAGAAAGGATTGTTTGGTTCATATATTTTAGTTTCTGAGCGTAATATACAAATTTGAAATTAGTTAATTATTTTGTGAGAAATAAAGATACTTATATCAGCTGGAGATAATTAGGCCGATGAGATTCTACTCATGAACTGTAATTAACCTGTTCAGCATGCAGGTCCAAATAAGTCTCTGGGGGTTAAGTACTGCTTACATGAGTATTTAGCATTTGTCGAAAATCTCTACCCCTTTCGCACATTATATAAGGTAGTTATAAGCGCGAGTAGTTTATAGCTAACACATTAAAATCATATAACCTTATAGTTTTCGTATACTGATAAGGAAATAATCTACCACACTCTGCCTACAGAATACACGTGGTATAAATATATTTCACACTATAAATGCTCATGAGTACATGGCGTTGACTCTTACTGGCTAAGATTCTCTTAAACAGTCGTGTTCTTTCAGCAAATACAAGAGCCTATGGATCCGTTATATCGCTATAACCATGCGTCGTATAGAGTCTGAGATAACCTAGAAGCCTGTCAATGGGGTGTAAAGTGATAGTACTATCCGCCGTATTTTGTTAATACATCTCAACTTCTTCACCATTAGATGTGATTGTATGTATTTGAACTATCTTTATAGAATAAGTAGTTTTCGAAGTAGAACATTACTGGACATACTGAGTCAAAAGAAAGCTGACGCAGGAAAAATATTGTAGAACACATATCCAGACGTGGCCAATTGAGAAAGACTCGTCCTCTTATTAATACTCGTGTGTGGCTTTTCTCTCACTTGGGTGAAGACGCTTCAACACCTCGTGATACTCACGCTAATGATCGCGTGCAATACTTTCCATTTAATAACAACACAAAATTTTAGAATCGCGAACTCTTTGCACACGGTATTTTTCGTTAAATATCTCGAGCTAGCATTTGCCACGAGATATATGTTTAGTTGTGCATGCAGCTACCTGATATTTCGCAAAGCATGCAGGAATTTGAAATACTAGTCTACAAAACAGTCACACATATCAGGTTTTGTGTTCAGTCTGGTTTCCTGGAATTACCTGAATATGAGAGGCGTGTTTATTCAGTTAGATAATTAGTACTAATTGATCGCAGGGTTCTTCTTCAGTAATATTTCTGCCCGCTCTCTTCATTAATAAAGCTGTTTGGTCAGCATGCACATATGTTGGGAACGAGCGCGCTAACAGATAAGTTGCCCTTATTGAAGTACTTATATATTTTGAATGTAAGTATCTCAAAACTAGTAAGTAAATTGATTGAGAAAGAGTGTTTATCAGCTATTATTGATTTTCAGCCGGGCTGCTATTTCTGTTCAATATTAGCAACCTATAGACGACTTAACTGTTTGCTTATATAATAATAGATAGAATAGACCGTATACACATGAAAACAGGAAAATCAAAAGTGTTGGAAAAAAAAAAATGACATTAATTCTTTACAATCGCTCAAATTTGCCCAACTCCGCGTTCTCCATGGTGGGGATTTACGTAACGAGGTGGTTTAGATTACAGCATTGAAGCGCACCGTGAGAAGTTACCGCTATTTAACATTGTATTTCTCCGGATTTCTCGTAGCTGTAATATGGTGATGTGACCTCATTTATGAAAAAGAATGTAAGGCATATGTTTTCAGCTGAAAGGAAAGGTTAGAGGGACAGACAATGTATAACGTTTTAAGGACGTGTGAACGGAAATGAAATACCAGTCAAATTAGTCTCAATCAAGGGCCGGAAGTTACGGCCTATTAAATAATTGTGCTCATAGATAGTCGTCCAAGTACGCGTAAACTCATTAATATACACGTGTGCCATTGAAGGCGCCGGCGTGCTCCTGTTACTCGCTACTCCCAACTACCTCTCCCTCCCACATCTCGTATATCGAGTACAACCATGAAAGCAATTCGTGCACGTACAAGGCTCCAGTTATTACTTTGAGCAGTAGATGGATATTGAACGCGGAGAGTAAAGATGATTATTTCAGGATGATTAAGTATACATGTTATAACGTTACTAGTTTGTTATAATTCCTTGCACCGAAAGCGACCCCCGCGCTCTCACATCGCGCACACTACACTAAGAAAGTATCAAGTAAATTTGTGATTTGATCACCCCGTCCCATCCCGGGACGGTGGTACAGTTGTACTGTGCCAGTTACACATAAAGCAAACGTCAACAGTCACTTGAGACACTATTCCCAAAAAAATGATGTCTTGAAATCCTTCATCCAACACACCATATGTGCTTGCAATTCGGACGAGCATTGCCTAATAAAATAAGAAGGAAAGTTATGGCTTCGAGTATTTAATTATTTTTCCCTGACTTTTTTCGCTCGTATATATGTGTAACCATGGGTTAACGCAGTTTCTTTAATATGAGAAAACGAAAATTGTTCCATTATAGCATACTTTCTTCACTTCAAATCAATGTGATGTTCCGAAATATCACGGATATCGCTCACAAAAAATTGAGGAAGTAGTTCAGATTCTGATTATTTTCCCCTTGTTTATTCGTCAAAATATGGCCTGTTACCATGCAATGCAGTTTCGACATATTCGCAAAAAATATAATTAATATTAGTGTTGAGCATCTTCACTTCCAATGACAAGTATAGGTGTGCGCCCAATTTCAAGTGAACAGCTGAGAAGGTAGTTCGATTCGCAAGATTTTGCACCGACCAACCACATGCTGAATTCCTTTCGTTTATACGGTCCGATGGTAATATATACCTCTTCAGAACTTCGTTTGGCCGGCAGATAATTGACATGCGAATGATGAAGAAAAGTTAACACAAAACTTTAATGATATGTTCAAACATCCGATACCAATAACCCTAACAATGAGGGTCGGTGTAAAGAAGGTTTAATAAAAGGGAAGACTATATAGTTAGAAGTACTCAGAGGAATAGGGAAGACGCATTGATCTACTGCTCCCGCAGAGGCCACGCCCCCTCTCCTCCCTCCCCATAAAAAAAAACTCTATTAAGATATCCAAACACGATTACGACACATGGCTGCGAAACAAAGTAATATCCTTATAAATATATATATGCTCACGATATATATTTAAAACTCTGATGATCTCAATGTTCACATTTGCGGATGTTTTCCTGCCCTGCTTCTCAGCGCAGTAGTATTATATTCTTGAGAATTACATGTACGAGGTTGTTATCTATATTAGAAACTGTAATATACCTATTTTCCTTAATTACTTTGTGCGTGGCACTCAGAAAATTATCTTCATGGTTTTTAGCCTAACTAAGAGATAAAATTTTTACCGACAAATACAATATTTTATGGAAGTTTTAAACAATTTAATGCCAATGATTCACCTATTATATTTTTTAAAGTCGTAATTAGATTGTTATCATTTCGGGTTTTCGGTTTCTATAAAAGTGCAAAAACAACATATAATGTTTCATGATAAGGGGATAACTTGAATATGATTTATTTGGATTGTAAATAACGGCTATCGTTTAGTTATCTACTATATCTGGAAACGATGTTTTCCCCTTCTTTTCTTTCCTCTTCTCTCTTATTTCTCTACGCAAATGAAATGTACGTCTTGCGTCGTTGTGGTGGTTAACGCCTGTTGGTGCTAGAACTTAATGTACCTATTGACCTTGTGGCGGTATATAATTAGTTGTCAATAATTTATATTAAATCGCCACTATATAATCATAATTAAATTATATAACTAAATTTTATAATGATAATAGCAATACAGAAGTAGTAGTTCCAGGTAGCAGCAGCAGCCAGGGTCGGCGATACCATGTTTTGGATTTAGGGGGGATTACGAGTGCGTATATATATATGTTATATTATAGATATATATTATTTGCCATTTTGTATGTTTAAAAGCTGCATTATGACGCTATTTATAGTGCTTTCCAATGCATTCTTAAAAACATATTATTTGCATTGCCATATTATGAATGTTTCAAGTTATAAATTATTAATAAAGAATTAATGGCGGGTGGGGCAAATCGATATGTATGTTTATTTGGTGGGGTGTTTCGACCTTCCACCCCCCCCACCGCCAGGATGACGCCTCTGGTAGCAGCAAAGCAGCTGATAGCGGAACACTATGGGGTTAGTTAACAAATCTCCGAATTTTTTTGTTGCGCGGACAAAGCGTCAGCAGGACAGGTGCTTATTAGCTAAAGCAATAGTTAAGATAGCTCGCATCTGTGGGTGTATTCGTGAGTTCTCTTGTTGATTGACTTGTTGTATGTTTGTCTTGTATATTTTAATATGATCTCTGTTCTAGTGTTCCTTGTTCATCTGTTTGGTTAAGTGATTGTTGTATGGTTAGTTAGTTGTTGTTTTTGCTACGTTGTTGTCGTTGATTGCTAAGTCTGTTGTAAGGTTCGATTCTGTTTTGTTTGTATTGATTTAGATTTGTATTACTAATACGCCGCCCCTGCCGTTAGATGCACACCTACCTGGCTCCTAAAAACAGGCAGGCTGGTTTTTTATTGTACGCGACTCATATATGTCATCTCGTCTTCAATTTGCTTTTCCGCACTTAGTGCTGTTGAAGTCTTCCGGGCAAGTACCTCTTCAGTCGATACTTTTTGATAATTCGTGCAGTATATTAAGATCACTATTAACCTTCATTAATTAGACTGATTACTATATTGTGTCCTGAGGTTGAACATTCAATACTTGGTTTGTATTGACTTCCATCCATTGGGAAGAGGTTTTAGTGGTCTTCTTGATGTAGACAAAAATGAAATACTTACTGGTAGAAAACAATGATATTTACAATTCGGTAAGAACCGTAATCCATTAAGATTGGTGTAGTACTCCTATAGTGAGTGACTCAATGCTGCTTACATCTAAATCTCGCATCATTATTTTGCACATTTACGGGAATAAAAGTATAATGAGGGAAACTATTAAAGTCCCCATAATTTGAGGGTCTAGCACTTTGTGTCATTATGCTCTCAACATGTTTATATGTCTAGATGAATGATTGCTCTTCTTGTTTCATTATGTTTGTAGTTGTTTTGCTGTTGTTTTGGTTATGTGCTTTGCAGAGGGGTCGTGGTATGCCTAAAAATTTTTTATGAGCGCGAGAAAATATAAGGAAATGAAGAAGGGCCGGGGCGACAAAGTTACACGTAAGCAGGATAAGTCTATTGAATAAAAATGAAACATTGTGAGCTACCTATTTATATGTAAAAGAGAAAAAAGAATTTATGGTACATCCGTGAGACAAAGACAGCCTAAATAAGGGTACTGTGTGATACTCACCCTCATCAAGGGCCCTATAAATTAGTGGTAATTTGTGTTTATTTTACGTCCTTTGTAAAGTTTTACCCTAAGACCAAAACTTGCAGAAACAGGTATTAAGGGGGAGGAGCTTATCAATTCAAACAGTGCATACACTTACCACGGGCGCGGCTAACACACGTCGCGTGCGCACCTGCATTGGTCACGCTCCGTCCCAGGTGATATGACATTGTTTCTCGCAGAATAATATACCCTGCAGATGCACGTAAGCTCAGTCTGACTAGACCAAGTCCAATGAGTAAGAATGCTACAAAGATTGAGTCTTCTTAAACTTATGCCTGTGTCACCGTTGCTTGGTGCCTGTCTTGCCTTTACAAGAGAGAAGGGGGAGCTGCGGTATGGGCGGGCCCTGGTTTGGCTGAAAAGGTTAGAGAAAATCCCGTCCGTCATAATGAAAAATAACCAAAAAAGGGCCATGCAAATTCCCCCCCCCCCATTTTGCCCCTGGATTTGAGATGGTATTTTGATAGACATTTATCAGTGTATAACATAATGTTTGTATGAAAGCCGCGGTATATCCGATTGCAATGACTCTCACACAATAATACCCGTCATGAACTAAAAACGTTTAATACGCCGGCCATAGTTGCGTGTAAGATCAGGTAGTAATATCATATCATTCCCTGAAAACGTGCCCGACTTATTGCCATGAATGTTCACTTTGTTTATCTCTCACATGTAGTCAGGACACAACTCGATTTTATTGATTAGCATGTTATCGGAACGACTATTATATGAATATTCTTTTAATCAGGATATGATGACATCTTTATAAAAACAAGAAGATATCCGTTCTGTAAACACGAAGAAAAGAGGCGGATGATATAATAATTGATGCTTTCAGGTTAAAAACCACCAATAAATAAACTCAAAGTGAAAATTTTCTGTTGAAAATATTTAACATTTAATGCCTTGTTGATAAATTCCTCTTGTTGAAGATATAACATGAATGTGTTGGTACATGTTAACATTTCGGAAAATTATGTCGAGAACTCGATGTTTTCGACTGCACCAGCTCATGAAAAATATCTTAGTGTTTAAATGTTCGAAGTTATTTTAGGGAGAAGGGCCTCAGCAACTCAAACAGGCATAAGGTAAGAATAAAAGTGAATTGTGAGATTGTGAGAAGAATATGGTTACATGGTGACAAAAACAGCCAAATAAGGTACTGTGTGATTACTCACCCTCATCGATAGGCCCTATAAATTATGTTTAATTTGTGTTTATTTTAGTTACGTCTTTGTAAGTTTTTACCCTAAGTGACAAAACTTGCGAGAAACAGCTAATAGCGGGAGGATGCTTATCGAATTCAAAACAGTGCATCACATTACCACGGTGGGGCTACACACGTCGCGTGAGGCATGCATTGCGTCACGCATGGTCAGCTGCTGGGCTCTTTAGTGCACGCTGCACCATTCATTAGAATGGTTGGCAAGATCTCCACCAATAGTTTCTTAACTTATGATATGATTAAAGTCTGCTGGCGAGCTTTTCTCCCTTTTAGCACGCTACACTGAACAGAAGATTCGGACAACTGCAATTTACGACCAAGAGGTGGTCAATAATCAAATATAGATTAACAGATAAAAAATATGGTGTTAACTTAAAATTACTTGTGGTTTTAATGGTGTAAAATATTTTGAGATGTTTGGCGAATACCTATTCTGGTGATTTAACATCTTAAAGATAAGATTGAAGTAATATCATTGCAGAAACTAACACATTCTAATACTCCACGGTGTTTTTCGAAAAATCTCGCGAACAGATAATATTCCGAAAAAGTCACTCTAATAACAGAACACTTCGTTTTGTTTTATAAAACTTCTACACAAATCATCATTCTAACAAATTCCTAACACAGAAATCAATATATGGGACAATATCAATTGTAAATATTGCAACACGTTGACAGTGATGTAAAATTCACATGTTTAAATTGACAATCCTACAACCACTTATTACGTTTGAAGTGAACGTTTCCCATATTATAATGCAAATATGATATGTTTTCACAGCATGGAAACCAACGAAATGCGAAACTCTGATGAAAGATTTTTCACTTCAACCAGTACAGAAATCCAGTTTATCTTTGAAACCTTCTCTGGTCTTTATTTATCACCCTAGTGTTTGTTTTAGCAGTATGAAGGTGACGGGGACAATTACGTAGGTCCTGTGACAAGCAATGCATATACTCCTTCTAGGAAAAAAACGCAGTGTCTTCATAGACTTGCATGGGCAACGTTAGTCAGATGGACATGGAATCGGTATTGTCAGATAGCCTCCGTGTAACAAAATTACTACACTTTAGTAGAAA
Source organism: Eucidaris tribuloides (assembly GCA_001188425.1). Lineage (NCBI taxonomy): Eukaryota > Metazoa > Echinodermata > Echinoidea > Cidaroida > Cidaridae > Eucidaris > Eucidaris tribuloides. The sequence goes on along the minus strand of JZLH01S0019937.1, from coordinate 24,154 downwards.
ACCCCTGCAACAAGCAAATCATTATTTTGGTCACCATTTTATGAATTAATTTCCACGATATACTTTTTATTTTTAGTCGTGGCGTAAGCATGCTATTTTTTAACCGATTGAACAAATTTAAAGCAGACAACACTTCTTTGCCCGGATATCGTTATACTAGCAACTCCAGTTATATATGAATTTTGATACGTGGGTATACGTATTTCATCTCATTTGGTTCTTGGACAATTTTAACGGCAACCAATACTGCCAATTGTACTTGAATATAAGATACACTTCTTTTCCAGGAGGAACGGATGAATGAGTCAGTAAAATAACGCAGTATCAACAGAGATTATAAATAAAACTTAAAACCGAAATAGCTCTGAACGAATCAGAATAGAAACAGCAGCGTCAGTGTAGTAAATAATCAACTGCCTTGCTCTTTAAATGGTCGTTCTTTCGACAGTGACTATTCCTGTATGATAACATTGCATGCATCATAACATGCTTTCTATCATAGGTGTATAGGCAAGGAGTGTAAAAGGGGGTCATAGCCCCCCGCTAAATTGCATGCAAGAAGAAGAAATTAAAACAAAGTTATATTATAAAAACGTGGAAGTTTGGTCAACAATTATAAGGTTCATAGTTATGACATGTATGACGTAATCCTACACACTAAAAAAAAATAGGTTTAAATTTGCACCTTAAGTAATGTCATACTGGGGGCACTTTTACGGGTGCAACTTTGCACCTTTCACACTGAGTGCACCTTTAAGGTCTGAAAGGTGCAAAGTTGCACTGGTAAAGGTGCTCCCAGTGTGACATTGGCCTGCACCTTTAAAGGTGCAAAGTTGAACCTATTTGCTTAGCGTGTAAAATAAAAAGGGGTACAAGATGGAGACAGAGTCCTCTGCTGAATCATGAATAAAATAATAAAAAAATAAATAAATAAAATATATAGATGATATTTTAAAGAACGTGGATGTTTGTTCAACATGTACTACGTAACCCTACCTTATTTTGGGGAAATGATAGTTCACAACCAAAATTCTCCACAAAAAATCGCTCTGTTTTTCAGACATTTGAGCAAGACTATCTTTCTGCCCCCCCCCCTCCATATTGGGAAACCTGGTTACGCCACTGCTTTCCATTACATCATTACATGTCAAGTAACTCTTGAGATCGGTCAAGCGTAATCATGATCGATCTGCAGAAACAGAGAGGCACAGTCTGCCTGTGATGGCATCGTCCTCTTTGTAAACTTTTTCACTCCTTCCAATGTTGTTGCGGTGCCCCAAGTAATGTGAAAAGTGCCTCGCATGATGAGGGTTGCGAAGTCACACTCCATCGTCGAAAGGGTCGATTCGTAACATCTTCAGTCAATTCAGATTGTCATGTTTGTTTCACAAAATGCCTCATATTCATCATCAATGACACACGGGTCTTTTTCGCCCGAAGCTTTGATCAATATTCAGCCCGCTGGACCAATGCGTGCTCTAATGTGCCAAAACAAATTCTCATTTGGGCATTTTGAACGCTCATTCATGTCATGAGTATATCACAGCCCTTTGGTCTATACAATCTCAATTATCGACCAACATCTTTGCAAGGTCAATAACCACGGTATGTCTCTACGATAATTGTTGATATATATATGAGTTTACTTGGATTCTTGTATTATTGTGGTGAAATAATTAAAATACATTAGCACATTAGGTGCTGAATTCAATTTCTAGGGGCGACGAAACAGTAACTTACCAAGAGATATCTACAACATTGCGCCAAGAAATAAATTTCCAGAATTAAATGAGTGGGTGTGGGAATTATTCACATACCTTCCTCCCAATGACACAGCAGTAAACTCAAAAGGCTGAAAATCTCTCGGCTACCGTAATTTAATTCTTCATCAGAAATTCTCTTTATAATACGAGCCTCTTTCCACTGTCCCACACCACCAATTACTTCGAACGAAGAGCCGCGATGTCAATAGTGCTCTAAAACAGAGACCTGGAATAGCACAAAAGAAGAAAGGGAAAATAACTGGTAATAATCATTTAAATGATACTCTAACAGCAATAGGAGACAAGAACAAATAATTCGAGTCAATGAAAAATAACAATAACTGTCTCAACCGAGTTGAGACGGGTAGGACATAATTAGCTGGAATAATGACTACAGGTAGACATTAATAATACGTTACAGACGGGTCATGAAATCAGACAAGGCTGAAAACCCAATCAAGACGGAACGATCATGGACTGATGGAGTGGGGAAATTGTTAATTTACAAGACAAATAATAGTATCAACTGACCCCTGATTGGAGAAATCTTTTACCTTGCTGAGAGACAAGGAGGCTGAGAGTGATAATGGTGTTATTTGTTGACGAGTGGTGAGGACATTGATATTGATCGGAGAAGGGGTGGTTTGGTGGCAGTGGTGGTGGGGATGGTGAGGATGAGGAAGAGAGGGGTACGGAAGAGGAGGAAAAGGAGGAAGAAGGGGAAGAGAGAGAACAAGAGTTGGAGGAGAACGACATTGATGCTGTTGTAGAGGTCATGATGATGATGATCATGATGATGATGATTGATGATGATCATGATCATGACAATGATGATTATGATGATGATGATGATTCGTGGTAACGAGTATAATCATTACTGAGCGTAGGAGGATGGTTTTGATGGTGAGGAGGAGGAGGAGGAGGAGGAGGAGCCAATGGAGATACGGAGGAGGAAACTGTAGGAGAGAAGATTAAGACGATGAAGGAAAGAACAAGAAACACTTAGTATGAGAAAGAAAACGGAAGAAGAGAAAATAGAATGAGAGAATATGACGATGACGAAGAGGAAGAAAAGGGAGAATAGGAAGAGGGGGAGAAGGAGGACACGTGGTTTTGTAGAGTTGATGGTGATGACGATCATGGTGATGACGATGATGAAAATGAGGGGAAGGGAGAGGAAGTAGATTAGAAAGCAACGGATTAGGATGGTATGGTCTGAACATTGTACTACCCTGCCTACTATTTATGATTCAGACATTGGAAAAAATAATACTAGAACTTTTGGTGGAATATTATAAATTTTACATCTAAATCGACGGGATAAAAATCTACTTCGAAATCAAAAGATAAACCCATTCAAATCAGCATCAATTTCTCCCAGCACGACCGAGTAATCATCATTTGCTTTTACATCTAAATTTATATGTATAGATATAGGTCAATCGCGTCGACATATTATGTGTATAGCCTGTTCAACAGAAATGAACTGTGGCAACGTCAGTGGTCATAATGCGGCGCGTGATTACTTCTTCGAGTGGAAATGCATTTGCCTCAATTAATAGATTAATAACGGTAGCCAGTCCAGAATCGATTAAAGTAAGCGTTATTGATTTGGTGAGGTTGTCGGTTATTTTTTTCTCGGATTAGATTGAGCTGAGGGAACATAAAGTAAAATACAGAGTTCAAAATTTTAGGAATCACATATCTTGTATTTTTAAAGAGATAAAACTACGACGCAATATTTGTATACTTACACTCTGCACATGCCTCTGCCCAGTGAAGCTGTGCGAGTAACAGTATAGCGGAAAATATATATGTAATCTTCATTAAAATGACGCTCGCTATTTTTTTTTTTTTTCATTTCACACAAGGCGTTTGGTGAGGGGGAATATTTTCAAGAATTTACATATCATGGCCGATTTCAGCTTATTTTCTCAAATCATAATAGGGTACCTGTGCAAATCAAAAACATGATCACAACTGCCATCATTATAGAATCGTGTGCTTGGATTTGCGGACGACTGTGGTAGGACGACTGTGGTAGAACGAAGCGCCTCGCTACCAGCTACGGAAGGTGCAATGGTCACACATCCTATAGACCTGTTTGGTTCGAGAACGTGACACGCGCTAAAGTTGGCGGTTTCTACCCAGGGTTTCAAATTCAAGTTCAATCAGATTTTCTTTCCATCAAAATTAATCAACAAAACGAATGTATATTACAAAGCATTCATTATCATAGATCATTCATTTACATATATTTTTCAAGCAGAAAGAAATGATACAAAATAATTTATCAAGTATATTACAGTCATGGTATAACGCAGTCCCTTAAAGCTCAGTGACATGATTGGGAGAAATAAAAAAAATGCCTTTAGACCCAAACTGGTTAAAAGATAAACCAAATGTACACCAGTTGGGGTAGATCTCCTGGCTGGAAGGATTTGTCTTGAGTTTGTTTACTTAAGGAGAATCAAGCATGAACAGGTCAGCAGTTTTAATTTTATCGGGGCACGATAGATTTAATCCCCATAGAAGGCTACACTACAAATTTGTCTGTTACAAGGCATACTGATGGACATTATTTTGAAATAGTCAACTTTTGACTACAAAATGTTCACTAGAATCCCTGCGTAGTTAACTTGATTCTAGAATAGTTTTTACCGCAAGTTGAGGACTACCCCCAATCATGTCATTTACTTTCAACTAAAGAAATGCGTAGAGCATGATACTCCTCTTTTATCATACTCTTGGAAGCCCCTAGCTATCAAAGACGAAGCGATGTCTCGTTATCAAAACGGAACAGGTCGGGAAACTGTACTCCGCAAATCATCATTATCATCATCATTCATATTTGCTTCTCGGAACATTTTGGGAGACGATTTGCTTGCATTGTCGGATAAAGGAATACTCATTTCTTTATAATTATGACCCCCCCCCCCTCCCACCGGCACTTTACATATCCGAACCCCCACAATGTAAAGTAATCCTACATTGTAATCCAGGCGTCGTGCACCCCTGATGATGTCACAGGAAACAACCGTAGACACGTGTACTCGAGCTGCGTGAGATCAGATGAAATCTACTCAATTTACTAAGTATCATGCGATTCCATTCGAAATGATTTATTGCACTAGTAAAATGTCTCAGTTGTATCATTATAGTATTACTGTGCTGCATCTTTCTAATGACTTTCTACACTTAGCGCTGTCATAGGCGTAATTGTTTCTGAAACGCTTCATTCAACCCCTCTATGCAGAAGTGAGTAACTAGCGGCATGGCCAGGGTTTTTCAACAGGGGGCCACACGACATGTTTTGCTCATGATGTCACAGGAAACAACCGTAGACACGTGTACTCGAGCTGCGTGAGATCAGATGAAATCTACTCAATTTACTAAGTATCATGCGATTCCATTCGAAATGATTTATTGCACTAGTAAAATGTCTCAGTTGTATCATTATAGTATTACTGTGCTGCATCTTTCTAATGACTTTCTACACTTAGCGCTGTCATAGGCGTAATTGTTTCTGAAACGCTTCATTCAACCCCTCTATGCAGAAGTGAGTAACTAGCGGCATGGCCAGGGTTTTTCAACAGGGGGCCACACGACATGTTTTGCTCAAATGGCACAAAAAAAATAACGGAATGTTAGATTGAAGACATTCGGTTGTCTACTCCGGTGCATGGGATCGTCGTCATCGTCGTCATCGTCGTCGTCGTCGTTCTACTTATGGCTGAGTACTCGTGACCCCATTGATGAAGGCTCTCCATTCGTGACGACACTGAGATTTTGAGTAGCAGAGGTATACTGACATGTTACTTTGTTAGTTATGGAAGCAATGGATAAGGGAAGATAATATCTCCTGCGCTGATCTGTTCGCCATACTGCCAGCATTTTATGTTTTGTTGTGTGTTTTTTAACGCCTTTGTTACTTTGGCCACACCCATTCACTTGCTTCTATCATCATGATGATGATAGAAGCAAGAGAACGTAAATGTGCAATATCATGCACTGTATATCAGTGCGTGGGATGAGGTAAGGTTATATCTTCTAGTGACTTGTTCGACATGCTAACACCATTTTATGTTTTGTTTGTTTGTATAATTTTATTTTTATCCTTTTATGTGTGCTATTTATATGTTGTATATATTCATTTTTGTTAATCAATCAGCTTTAGTCTTCGGACTTTTTGTTTGATTTTATGTTCTAGCAATAAAACCTAAATTGATATAGTCCCTTTGCCCCAGGCATTTGGCAACACCTATAGAAGCGACGTAAACGTGGAATATCATTTACTATTTCCCAGACTATCGGTCGCGCATCAAGCGGGAGGCGGGTGATTTTGTAATAGATTTATTCCAAAACCCGGTCTCATCAGGGACGAATCTAGCCGAGCTCCCGACTTGCCCGCTCTTTCTTCATTCTATAGAAATGACGGTAGTTTACTTTTAGCTGGCATATTAGCGTCATAAATCAGACGGCGGTAGGGGAATAAGCGGGCGGGAGAAAAAGATTCCTACCCGGTAATTTGTTCAGCTGCAGAGGTCTATGTGCATCTAATTAATTACGAGACGCGATCTGAATAACGCACCTTCGTGTCCTTAAGATACACTTTACGGAACTAAAGGTATACGAGGACAACTTATTACATAATATCAATATTCTTACCGCTTCAGTCGTTAAAGGCACTGTACAATCTTTCCAATTTTTTTTTTAAAAATCACAAGTACATGATTCCCCATGCTACCAGTGTCTTTGATAAGGTCTAAAAAGGAAACCCTGAAAAAATTGTGGTTCAAAAGTCAAAACGACCATTAAGTGC
>JZLH01S0019933.1:27198-59028 GCA_001188425.1 Eucidaris tribuloides | reverse complement strand
GAATTTCAAAAAGTCTTCAAATCACTAGCTACCTCCTCACGATATCTCTCTCCCTCTCTCCACCTTGGACTCGCATGATTCACACATAGCAGATTCAAATGATGCGTTCCTCGTTACTATAGAATTCAAGGCTCCCAACCAATTGTGCTGTTTGTCATATGTAACCATAGCAACAGCATACCTGTTCGGTATATTTGCCCCCCTTCGTTTGTTATGTTGTTAAAGGAATTGCTGTCACTTTTGGGTCATGTGCGTGTCAGAACGTAGGATCTCGACTCCCCGTATTTCCACCGGAATTCTTAGGCGGTTGCTCATCGCTGATGAGTTATTTCCGACAGCGCGCAGCAAACAGGACTTGGCAACTGGATCAGGCGAGGCAAGCGCTCAATTAAACTTGGCATTGAGATGGTTGAGCTTGAATAAGTTTGAAATTTGAATCATACCCTATTTTATTTGTTTTTGTTTTTGATTTTGCTTTCAACAATTTCCTTAAAGGAAAAACAGGTCAAAATTAAGAGGGGGGGGGGGGGAGGAGTCACATATAATTCACAGTGTGTATGTGTATGTGTTTGTGTCTGTATCTATAAATGTACATAATATGTCTGTGTGTTTGCATGTGTATATATGTGTGTGTGCAAATGTTGGTTTGCATATATGCATGTATGTTAGACAAAAAAGCATTTTATTTATCTTATTTCTTCATCTTTATTCACCTCTTGATAAAAAGGTACAACTTTACACAATATAGAACCATATATACATTCGCAATAATACACATAAATACTAGTATCACATACACACACAGATAAAGAATGCTCTCCAAACACAAGTGCTGACCCAACGATTACTGATCAACATATTTACTGGGATGGGTTTCTATCTGCATGGGTAAGTGATGTGTGTGGCAGTGAGATAGGTCATGTAGTAGATACAATAATCCACAAATACAACAACAAGTGCATACTTGACACTTAGATAAAGCTTTCTATAGTAGATTTCTAGGTCAGTTGCATTTTTTAGTGGTTGATTGTACTTGTAATTAATTAACCTTGGGCAGGGCAAATGACAGTTATGTTGCTAATCTCAAATATTTGGGTAACCATGTATATTCATAACAGGTTTCATGACAGGTGGTCACTTTACAAACACCATTTCCATGGTATGTAAACACAGAGAGGTCCACTGAACTTTGTTTTAGGCATGCACTCATGTTGACAACTGTGGAGAATATTGAATAAAACAACAGCAATTGTCCAGAGTCATTTCCGGTGGTGGGAGATAAAATCTGACAGTTGTAAAATGTTCATTTCTGTGACATATGCAGTAGGATTTGTAACAGATTACTGATGTTGAGTGTTGAGTGTTATTTTATGCAATGGACATTGGAAATTACATAAAGAATACCAAGAGGACTGCTCAAATTTCTAAACTTGATTTTACATTCCCTTCAAACTTCGATTTTATAAATACATGATACAATACAGTATGTATGGACATTCATTACACACATACAGGGTACACTGAAGATGTGTGTGTGTGTGTGTGTGTGTGTGTGTGTGTGTGTGTGTGTGTGTGTGTGTGTGTGTGTGTGTGTGTGTGTGTGTGTGTGTGTGTGTGTGTGTGTGTGTGTGTGTGTTTCTAAATATGTGTTTCTTTTCTCTCTTTGTTTTAGAAGTGTGTCTGTGTCTGTGTCTGTCTGTCTGTGTGTCTGTGTTTCTGTCTGTGTGTGTGTCTGTGTGTGTGTCTGTGTGTGTCTTCTGTGTGTCTGTGTCAGGGTTGGCTATTTCCCGGGAAATTGAGGTATTTCCCGCCCAGGTGGGAAATACTGGGAAATATCGGGAAACGCTGGGAAGTACTCAAGATGAATACAGAGGTACATGGAAATACTAGAAAATACTTGGTAAATACCTGGGCAATACCTGAAAATATTCAAGATGTGTATTTCACAGTATTTCCCTGTATTTCCAACTATTTCCCATTTTCCTCAAAAATTATTGAGGCGGTATTTACAGGTATTTACCGCCAGTATTTCCCACTCCGGCCAACCCTGGTCTGTGTGTGTCTGTGTGTCTGTGTATGTATGTACATGTAGAGATCCACACCTCAGAGATACTTCGAAACTGGACTTGGAATATTTTTATCTCGTTTGTGTCCTAATTTGGATTAGTGCCAACCATTAATGAGATGATTTGTTGCAGGGGAAATTTCTGTTTAAAAGAGATCAATTTACAGGAAGGGCTAACTAACATGCCTTGCCCCCTTCACATACATGCATGTACGAAGACCAATATTCGGCTGTAATTGGATGACTGGGAGAATACATGATTGGTAAATAGGAATCTCCTTAAGAATAATTATTCTAATCTTTGATGTACCTTTCCTGTCCTGTTAAATGATAGCATCTTATCATTAATCATCAAATATAGTATAAGATTTTCTTAATCATCTGTTATTCTTCAGCTTTGTGGGTTGATACACCTACATGTCAAAAGTAATATAATTGAAATGAAATGAGAAGAAAAGTGATTATTATGTATTATTATTTTGAACCAATTCATTAGTTATATGTATACAACAAATGTACTTACTGCATCTTGAAAATTGAAATTGTATTATGTTTTTCCTTATGTCACATTTTGATATTATTATATGTTTGGAAATGAGAATAGATGTAATTAGATACATACATGTGTTATATGGAACTGTCCTACATGTTAATTTAATTGCAATTACTCACTTAGAAAGGTGCTTGATATGGTTTGTTCATTGTTCTCTTCTTGCTTGTGAATAATTATGAATTGACCACATTTACTTCCCAAGACATTTATCGATTGATACTAATTGTGTAATGCAGAAACTGAACTCAAATTCCAATAGATCTTGGTTATTGTACCTATAGTTTTCACTTTTCAGTATTTTTTTCTATGTTGACCAGTTCTGTGTTTTCAGTTATCACCCTTCTTCTTCTTCTTCTTCTTCTTCTTCTTCTTCTTCTTCTTCTTCTTCTTCTTCTTCTTCTTACTTCTTCTTCTTACTTCTTTTTCTTCTTTGTCTTCTCCCTCCTCCTTCATCTTCCTCCTCCTCTGCATGACCATTATCACTTTCATCATCATCATCATTTGTCATCAATCAGCAGAACCATCATCATCAAATATTTTGTTTTTGGGATAGGGATTTTGAATTATGCCTAAACAAGTCTATAAATAATATGACTGTGCACTTTATATTCATGTTATCAAGCTAGTAGACTTCAAAACTGTCACTTTTTCATGGGAATCAGTCTGTCATTTATAAGAATATCTTGTTACTCGGTATAATGCTTAACTGGTATGTATCCTTTTATAGTAGTACACACTTGTGTGTGTGAGACTACAACAAGATGCTAATCATTTCCTGGTTGGTCATACTGTGCTATTTTATGACAGAGTCTTGTGCATGTCAGTATCCCTACAGCGAGACTCTTTATGTCATTATATTTCCTCCTTATCATTAAAAGGGGTATTAATCGACGGTGATTTATTACAAAATGTTGTTTACGTTCATTTGTAACCGGTAAAGAGGTGACACTCCAGGAAATAACACAATTCATTTACATGTACACTTTCTGCTCTGCAAGTCTGTAGGGGAATCAAACTAAATAGACTGCATTATGGGATATTTATATCAAATGTCATAACCTACTATATATAGTACCCATCAGCTTATTTTAGAAAAAAATGAAAAGTATTAAATCATTGTTTTCAGACCATGTAAGTCTCCTTACAGGCTGTGTCTCTTATTTCCTCGCCAAACAGTCTTTGCTTACATTTGATCCAACCAAAGATACATGTAGGTCCATGAAATTATAATGTTCAAAATGTGGGATTCACACATTGTAAAGTTTTTGAAATGTAAATTGATAAACCATTTGAAATTGGGCCATTGCTTGAGTTATATTTTTGTGATGGTTTGTAATGGTACAGTAGTCTAGGTTTCACACACTGGTTGTAACTTTCAACCACTGATTTTGAATTTGATAGAGTCCATCTCTAGCGAAGATTGCTTGACAATCAACCATTGATGAGAGTTTTTGACCAAGTTGTCAGCTTTGATCAGGAGGTATTCGGTTTCCACTAGATGATACACAAATCAGATCTTGCCGTCAAACTAACTTAATGGCTGTGTAAATTTCAAATTCAGTGAGTGATGTTAGATTGCAGCACTCTATTTCAATTTTATCAGCCTGATTTTTCAAACCCAAGGCTTTGTGCGAGGTCAAGATTTATGTGAATTTTTTGAGTGATTCTAGTTTGTTTAAACAAAAAATAAGCAGTGTAATTTCTTAATTTCTAATGCTGTATTTTATATATTCAATTCAATTCATTTCATTGATAGTTTTATTCTATTTTATAGTTTGAACTAGTTTGATATATTGTACATTAAATAACATAAATTCCCTAAGAAACTATCATAAAACACTCAAGGTGCAAGTATAATTACAAATCATTTGACTTGTATTGACGTAGAATTACTATGTACAATAATATATCAAATGAGATAAGACATTACTTCATTAATCAATAAAACTATTGACATTGTAATTGATATAAACCAAAAATTGAGAGTACATGGGATAATGTTATCTTTCTTATGTAGCTGTATCAAATCTGACCAAAAGCAGTGGCATGCAAATCAAGAACCACTATCTTCCCAAATCCATGGAAAAAACAACTTGGCACTTTTCAAAATAACAGTATGAGTGATGTCTATTTTTGTATATTTGATTGCACATAGATATTCATATTTCCAGTTCAACAGTACTCTATCAATGTGATGTTATTACAAGGGGTTGTTGTAGTCACACAAATAATTAGAACAAACATCTTAATGTGCTATTAATATGTATGAGTTTTGAGCAAAGGCCCTTTCAGTGCTCCTTCTATGACTAATCTGTGATTAGACCTAATAAATGAGTGTTTCAAGAGTGTTTCTGCCATTAGAGAGTACATTAGATACAATGTGTGTGTCATGATTTAGAATTGAAACTAGTTCTTTTTTTATTCTTTATGTCTAAGATACTGTCTTGGTGTGTGTGTGTGTGTGTGTGTGTGTGTGTGTGTGTGTGTGTGTGTGTGTTGTGTTGTGTGTGTGTGTGTAGTGTGTGTGTGTGTGTGTGTGTGTGTGTAGTGTAGTGTGTGTGTGTGTGTCGTGTGTGTCGTGTCGTGTCGTGTGTGTCGTGTGTGTGTGTCGTGTGTGTGTGTGTGTGTGTGTGTGTGTGTGTGTCTGTGTGTCTGTATTTAATCCAAAAGTTAGTAGTACGTGTATCTCTCACTAAAACCACAACCCCCTGTAATTAATGTTCTTTGAAGAAGTTCTGATCATATTCGCTGTTGTTATGTGTCACTAATTTACATTTCTTGTTTTGCTTTCTTTCTTTCTTTGAACATAATTCAAATGAACTACATTGAGCAGATGTTTCCAGATCCATTCTCAAAAATTATAACGATGTATAAAGAATTTATATATTGGTTTAAATTTGATAGTTTAGTTGCCTAGAATTTATTATTGATCCATTGTTAATTCACTTTGAACACTCCAAATTATGTTATTTCACAAAACTATTCAAATGGATGATTATGCTGGAAAGTAGGGTATACTTTTGTCAAAACTTATTTTAAAAATTTTTACAAAGTAGTAATTATCATGCTTGATATTATTACCTTTTAAAGCATAGTGCATTAGACTGCAGTGTTTATTTCATCATGTTTTCTCCATGATGTTATTAATTTTCAAGTTTGACCAACTACAGACACCCAGACAATGACTAAACTGCAGTAGTACCACCATATTACTCTCATGGTCATTTTGTCACTCTCAGTCACGCAATCATAAGCTGTTTGATATCAGTAGCTAGGGAACATAATATTGTCACTGAAATGACTCTCTCAAGTTTCTGAGAAATGTCAGCCAATGGATTTCAGTTTATTAGTGGCTACTTCCTTGTGTAGTGTAAACTATTTGCTTATGGTTGGATGAGGGCGCCAATCCTATCTACTGCTGCAGTAGGACTAATACAACTACAAATCAGCTTGATTTAATATTTTACAATAATTTGGTGATGATTTAAATTTTGATATTGGGAGTTACCATAATCACAAGCACAAGCCCATTGTGTGAAATTTATCATTTTAATCAAAAATTGTTTTACATGTAATTATGGAAATTATTTTACATGTGAAAAAGATGTGAGTGTATTACACCTATTTTGCAAATATTTGAATGCTAGATGATTTTTACAACCCTACAATTTATTATGTAATCACATTGTGATTTTAATGTAAGATTTATTTCACGTTAAGGTAAATGGTAATAACAGAAATTTAAAAAAAAATCCAAAATATAAACTTATTTCAAATAACCACATCAATCAAAAATCAAATAATGTATTAAATAACCATACCAATATGAAATTACTGATCTTATCATAAAGTTGGAAATCTGAATCTGGATAATTCCCATGCAGTCTTCTTGATTCTGCTCAAGGTATACTCTCCAACTCTGAAACTGTCAAGATCCAGGTCAAACAGTGAACAAGTCCTGTACTATGAAAATAATGTCCACGTACTAAGAAAATAAAATAACTTTCATTTTCTACCATTTTTCTTTTGTTTCATCTCCAGCCTCGACCGGTGAAAACAATGATTCCTGGAGCTCACAGCGCCCTCTTCTCAACGATACCAGCCCCAAGCTACCCAGGGCACCCCTCATGGAGAAGTGGCGTAAGCTATCGGAAGGCAAAGGTATCGTGAGCAGGGCGCGCAAGGAATCGGGGGCACCTGTCTGTAACAACTGTGAGGGGGAGCAGAAATCGAGTGGGGAGGATGAGGAGGAGGAGGACGAGGACGATGATGATGACGACCAAGACAGCTCAGAGGGTAAGATACAAATACTGCCCTCGTGTGATAGGAATGTGGGCTAGAAACATCATGAGCAGATGGTTGGATACATTTCTTCAACAATATGAAGTCCACGTTAATAGTATCATCTGATGAGAAGGGGGAGGGTTGGGTTTAAGAAAATAGAGAGATCCATTAATGATTCATTATTTTTGCCAAACATATTTTTGTCACTTTTTATTCAATTTCTCCACACTAACTTGTGCATGAATAACAAGACTAAAGAATGTGAATTTTTAATACAGGGGTTGTGTGGCTTTACAACTACAGAGGGCTCACTTTGCAATTTACCAGCAAGCCCAAATACCCAGTGTCTATCTTTTCATAACGTCATCTGTCAAACAAGCAGATTTAAAAACACTTTAATTATTAATTGTTGCAAAAGCTGCTTGGGCTGAAAGCAAATTTAGAGCAATTCAACAGTGAGGAGGGAAAGTGTAATGGTATCTTTAATCTGGCATTTTGGCCATAAAATATGTTTTGCAATTTGTGAGTGATGTGTGAGCATTAATGCTTTGAGCTGTGCATGAAAAAAGTGCTTTGTTGCAAACTTGCAACTTGACATGGCATGGTATTGCATAATGAAAAAAAAATGGAAATTGCTTGTAAATATTCATGATTATGCTAACATCTAAACAATCTGTGTGCAAATTTATAGTACTAAGATTGAAGAACATAAAATTTAATAACTCAAGAGTCAAGAAAGTGTTTTTCATTTGTGATACTTTAACCAATCAAATTTCTTTTGTGTTTGTGATTTCATCTTCAAGTGGAAAGTTAATTGTAACAAATGCTAGTACTCAATATAAAAAAGTTTCAGGGGTTATTTTCTTTTCAATTGACTGTGCATGCCTCAGATTTTAACGCAACGATGATTTGTTTCCAGCTTTCAGGACGACAAGAAGTGTTCCTGTGTACTCTTTATTTGAACATTAGGTGTCAATACATTCCAGTCTATGTTTGAGTCTTCATATAATGTAAGGATAGTTACATATGATTTAAACCAAAATGATCCTGATCAAGTCTACTCTCTAAAATTTGTGCTGTGAAAATTGCATGGTCAAACATTGGTGATCCGATATTTGTTCCGCCAACAGTTGCTCTGGTGACGATATCTCAGAAGATAAGAGTTCGGGTAAGGGTTGCCATTGAGTTTCCAGTTCAGAATAGGATTATGGTTAGTGTTTGGGTTAGTGTTAGGGTTAGGTTCAGGGTTGAGGTCAGGGTAACTTTGTGCATGAAATAATCATCATAATAGTTTTCATGAGAGCAAATGTCGGACATTCCAAACATTTCCTCTTTGTTGAACAATTACTGTCAGAAATTGCTGTGACTGTAAAATTGGTTGTGTAAATTTCTATCAATATCATATTTTAATTCATATTTTTTAAATGAAATATCATTTCTCCTCATAGAAGACAAATTGCAGAGAAATCCTTCCACCCTCTATTTACGCTCTAGCCACTGTAGAATTTTTCCTTTTACTCTCAACATATGCCAGAGGATTTAAACCTCTATGGGCTTTATGTGTATTATTTGGAGCAGATCTGCAACTTTGGCATGTTAAGCGTTGACCTGTACCCTCATGAAGCCCCGTCACCTCTGTATATGAGAAATCCGGGAAGCAATGGATTAAATTACGATTATCATCAAGTCAAATCCCTGTTCTTTTGCTATTTCTAGTTGTTACAGATGAGATTTACCAACCACATTATTGATCTGAAACAAATCATTCTCAGTTGTTAATTAATTGAGCAATCCCTGCTTATTCAGATTATTTCATTTTTTTTTTCAGTAATCTTTTTTTATGATTACATGTATTGCAAAATAATATAAACAAAATCTCTTGACATAAATTGTGGAATGTGTTAACGAAGTTAAAAAACATTTTTTTTACACATTTTTTACTCACTTTGCAACTGAAATGTATTAACCAATATGTTATGTATACTTGAATTACACTCATTCTATTACAGTGTAAAAATATAAGAAAATATCTATCTTACTCGCCAAGTTTGATGCTAAGTTATCGTAAAGGTACATAATTAAACAAAGTGAACAAACTTAAGAATAATTTTATGGAATCCATTAATTACAAAATGACCACAATCCCTCCCTATCCACCTGCTTCTACCAAGCTAAAACCCAACACCCACCTAGATACCTACTCTACCCCAATCCCCTAAACTTTGTTTTTAGTAATCTTAATTTCTGATTCCATATATTTCAAAATAATATACAATTTACACATTTACTTAACATTTGTTATCAGAATTACACATTCATTTTGATTTTTGAGTGTTTTAAACAAGAATGTTTTAAACAAATTAAACAGATTATGATGTGTCCCCAGAAATTGCAGTAGCGCCCTCACTTGTTGAAATATTTCCAGTGGAGGAAATAGCCGTGAGTAATTTCTAGGATACTAACAGATTGAAATCTATGCTCCTCGCACACCTGGGTGGTGATAGGTTGGAAGTTCAGTCACTCAATATAGTTAACCATTTTTATCAAGAAGGGCTCCCTCATGTGATTAGGTTTAGAAAGTTAGAGCAGTTGTGTCTTGCTGGCATCCTTGGTATTCTAAAGTGTCAAACCAATTAGTTTTGTTCTTAATCATATCTCTGCTGGGGTCATCTTAAGTGATCTAAAACCAGAAAATTGAATTCACTCTTTCAGTTTCAACTGGAGTTTTTGTATAGTATATTTATAGCATTAAGAGAGCGTATACACTGTAAGTTGCTTATGTAGAGTATCATTGAAACACAATTTAACACCTAGGCCTATTCAAACTTTTTGAAATTTCCTGTCAGTGTTAATTTCCAGTGAAATTAAGTCTCATTAATCTATTTCATCATGATAAGCTTGACCAGATCAGTGAAGTGGGGTGAATTATTTTGCACTTAGATTTAAGGATCCATAACATTTCCAGCAATTGTGAACACAATTGAATTGTACAATTTATACTACATAGATATTCTTGTGTTTATTCATTATTTTGCATATCCACAAATAATATGTATATAAAAGTACTTTAATAAACACACCATGTACCTTGCTAGAAGTAGGGTATGTGGTAGCATACATCCTTAGTATTTGGCATGCTGTTTTCAAGTGAATTGGAAGTTCTCTGATACATTACTGTGCAGTATGTTACAAACTTCTACAAATTACAAATTGGTCCAGTGATTACAGCCTGGGACTAATAAAACATCCAGTTTCTGATTGGACATTTGATATCACATTACCATTCAGAGAAAAGGCAATTGAATATGCAGATTCCATAAGTAATGATAAACTAGATTTTAATTCGTCATTGAGACGAATTGGTGATCCGCGTATTTGCTCCGATCATTAGACCTTAAGAGATTGTAACAATCTATATGGCATATCATAACTTGTTCGAAGCTGTCCCTTTTCACTTGAACTTCTCTGTCAAACATTACTTAATATTTCGGCGTGCGCGTACGCGTTCGTCGTGATTCCCGCACGCATATGATGAGCACCAGTGATGACCTTTGACCTGAAGTTACTTTGTACCAGGTTTGGTCATGTTACTCGACTCCAGTCATGAGATATGTCCGAAATACGATTTTTCTTTATGACGTCATAGATGACGTCGCAACACTTTGGCATAGAAAGCGATGCCTGAAATGCTATCTACGCATCATACTCTATCAGAATAAGCATTAAAAAGTAGGGGTCACCGATAATTCTAGAGAGTTGTGAGTGATTTAAAAATGTGCATTATTCACTACGCGCGCAATGCGCGCGCATTTACGGTTTTGGGACCTGTAAGCCATATTTTGGATCCTAGTGGTCGGAAAAAGGTTCTAATTGATGGGGAATTCAGTCAGAAATCTAAATTCATCGCAAAAACGACGATTTTCGGTCGAAAAAGGGGTGCACGCGGAAAAAAACGCGCGTGTACGCGCGCGCACCAAATGCTCCAAATGACCTGAAACGTATGCTACTGTTAATAAGAAGTCATTTGGAGCATTTTAAAACTTTTAAAATTTTTGACGCGCCCGTGCTAGCCCATCATGACGAGCGCACGCACGTGATTAGGTCCGAAAGTTGACCCTTGACCTAAACTTAGCTTCTGCCAAATTTCGTAGTTTTATTCCACTGCCGGCTTGAAATATTGCAAATGTAGGCTAGGACTAGCTTTTGGCTTATGACGTCATTGATGACGTCACAGACATTGTCAGGAGGACATTCTGTAGGTATTGACATGGGACATAACTATGCCAAGTTACAAGATGATTGACGATGTTGTTCTTGAGATATTTGATGCACAAGAATGACCAGAAAGAAACACGAATAAATAAATAAAGAAAAAGAAAAAAATTCTGACGAAATCTATGGTGATCCGCGGTTACGCGGATCACCAAAAAATGAGTAATGTCATTTGCAATTACAACTGTGTTTCAATCCCAAATTTTTAGTTCTCCATTTTTCAGCTATTTCTAGGAGCCTGTACTGGACAAACCAATACAGTTTCCCACACAAATTACTCCATTTTTTTTCAGAACAGAATAAACTAAACAAATAGATAATGATAATTATGGAAATATGACCATACATGTATGTAAGTTAAAACTAGTGATCATATAAGAGTACTCTCTTTTGGTATATCGCTTCTCTTTACAACTAAGTCCTCCTGAATACGCAGAGTTGTGTAACGTTGTCATCAGACATTGTGGATCGTGGTATGCCTGAGAAAATTTCATGAAATGATTAATACAGTGTGATATAATATGTAGGTGTTATATTCAGAATGACACCCATTTTGAAGCTCTTATTGATAGCTTATAGTTGGGTATTCATATATGATGACACTAACAATACCTTACTGTACCAAATAGAAATCTGAGCTTTTTGTTGATTTTTTTTTTTCATCACTGTACCCTAGATTCCCAAACTCTCTGAAAGTAAATTTTGATTGTGCTTTTCAATGTTGAAGAACTCTTTTTGTGCCAAATTTTTGTTAAGTGGTCTTCATTTTACAATAGTATAATAGTTATGGCCTTTAAAACATCACATTCAACGTCATTTTCACGTGACATTTTATCAGTTTATGTCCATATGGTGTGAATTGGTGCAACATCTGCACCATAATTGACACGAGGGTGCTACACAATGTGGTACCCCAGAGAACCATGTGGTACATCATATATGTACATATTACTCAAAACAATAAAATGGCTGAGAGCATTTTTTATTTCATATGCATAAATGGAAAATGAATTTTGCAATGTCTGTTTAGTTATTTCATTTATACAGTAATACTTTTGAGACACATGAGCTTTAACGTCACTTATCTTACATTTTTCAAACTTTCCTTTGCTCATGGGCATAGTCTTGTGGGTAATAGGAATTCCATTTTTAATGAGTTAAAATCAGGTGCAATTATATCCTATCCAACAGCTTCAGGTAATATTAAAATTATACAATTGATGCAAAGGTTTCATTTAAGATATAATGCATTCAACATGGAAATATATACAGTAAACTTATCAATAAGCTGAAATTATGAATTTAATGTACATATATTCAGATAGTTTAGCTTGTAAATGTAAGTATAAATACATCAATACATACACTTTTTAAGTAAAAAAACATGTTTAATCTAAACAATATATGTAAATGCTCTCAACATAGAAGAACATTTTGTCAATATACTTTGTTTTTGTACAGCTACCTCTCACTGTAGACCTATGTGGCAAAATACCCCCATATTTTTCCCCTCACAAGGGTTTTTACTACAATATACAAATATAGAATTTACACATATTTGTACAGGGAATATTATCTAGTTCAGGTATTTCATATTGTATGTCATTCTATGATTCTTATCATTAATTATGCATAGTGCAAATATCACACCAGTCCCGTGAAATAAACATTGTACTACTGTTATTTGTATAGCACTCAAGTTTATCATGCTTTGAAATCATAAAGTTACAATACCAGCAGTGAATACACATTGAAATCCGGGTTATAACATCAGTTATCAGGAAGTGGGGGAAATGAAAACTCCCACCAAAAGTTTTACAAGTGCTTCATTCTGAGATTTCAGGTACTATAATCTCCAGTACATTTCACCTCACAAAAGCTTACATTTTGCATTCTTGACTATTCATGTTGCTGAATCTTAAATTGATCATATGACTAATATCATCAGTATATCATCAGTTATCAACATACAATTACAAATTGTACAAATAGTAATACACAATTAAGTCTGGGTAATATCAATATTCAGATTCAGATTCAGATTGATTTATTGTCATGCAAAAGCATAAAATTTGACATAAAAGTAGGGAAAATGTAATACTCCCAGCAAAAGTTTTACAGGTGCTTTATTCTGAGATTTTAGTTATTTTCATTACATTAGGCCTCAAGCATTTTTTCCTCGTGACTGTTCATGCTGGTGACAGTCATTTATCTGACTAATATCTTGTGCAATGAAAGGCTATCAAAACCAGTAGTAATTACAGAACTCACATTTTTGTCCCAGTTTTTCCAGTACAGACACACTGTGAATTTCAAACATATTGACAAGGTGTAATTTGTTGTTTTTGAAATGTCATATATTTCTTAACATTTTATTCTAATAAAAGAAAAATTAAGAGAGATGCCAGCCCCCCCCCCCCCAACAAAAAAATGAATAATAATGAATGATAGATTTAAAACTTTTCCATATGAATTGTTGATTGTCCAAAGAAATTGTGATTATTTTATAGTTCTTGTGTATTTTCTATCCTGATTGGGAACTGACAATAAATGGACTACTGAGTCATTGGGTTAAGAATCCCTAGTTCTCAAGACTTGATTTGAATGGCTGAATAGATGTGACAAATTAAAAAAAATATACCTTTTTGTGTGATGTTGAATTATTCAGTTCTTCATCTAACTTGAACTTTGGAAACTATACAGGAACAGATACAGAATTCTTGTACTGAGATATTGCAACTAATTGTTTCTATTATTATTATTACTAATAATAATCATACTTGCTTCAGATTATGAATCTAAAACAGCTATATGTATTTTTCAATATGGTATGTTTATCCATGTATTTTTCGAATGCTGGAAGAAACCAAATTTCCACATTGGTGGACAAAACTTCTATGAATTATCAACACAACTGGACCTTTAAACTCTTTAAACTCCACATCCTCTGCCTATAAATTGCATGTTAAAAATCAGCCATAGTATTGCTTCCTGATTCTGAATGGTGTATAAATATTATCTTCAGTGCTCTTTACAGTTGCATATGTATTGATCTGTACATTTACTTCCCTGTTGAATGATTTACAAGACTGGTTTCTATTGGACTTTAGGGATGACACGCAAGAGGTGTCTCATTGTTAATATCTCACTTTGTACTTCCTGTTTCAAACTCACATTGGATGTTTATGTTATCTTTAGGCCAGCCTCTTATCCATGAATATATATGTACATGTCTATATGTTTGTGTCTGTATCATATTGATATGTGACTCTATATTCATATTATTCTAATGATTCAGAAATCATGTTTCATGTGGAAGGCACCAGATATATTAGAATTCAGATAAATCTTTGTAATGTGTTACAGCAACATAAACACAGCGCACAATGTATTGGTTAAGGGTGTTATAGCACTCAAATACATGTATTATCCTTGTATATTCTCATCTCCCTCTTTCTCTCTTCTGTATTTAATTACACAACTAGGAAATTGTAATGGGCTGATATATTTCTATGCACACTATTCTGGGAAAATGGTCTTTATAAAAATGTGACATTCTTATCTAAATGTATTTATCTTTATTTTTTGTACATTTTCCTTCAAAATGCACCTTATCTTAATGAATATATTTCTATGCACGTCTATATTATTTATGTTATATCAATTTTCTTTGCACGTTCCTTTCCCTCGTTTTCTTTGCATGCTCCCTCTAAAGACACCCTAAGTTTCTGCAGTGATCCCGATGCTGTGTTCTGGGATGAAAATGATGAGTTTGGTTTCCTTGACAAGGGTGGTCGTCATGGAAACGAGGAGTTTTATATGTTCATATGTAACTATATCCGCGGTAAGTTCTGTTTTTCACCGGTGACTTCGGTTGTGTCGTCTCTTCGTCTGTTCTTTGCTGTTGGGTGTCTCTGTCCTATATGTTTCTTGTATTGGTTCGCTTTATTTTTGCTTAGTATTTTCTAATATATTTGTTGCATGTCTGCTATACATGTATGTCCACAATATGTTTGCTATGTGTCTGCTATATGTCCACCATATGTTTGCTGTATATTTGCTCTATGTCTACTATGTGTTCGCTATATGTTTACAGTATGTTCACCAGGGATGTAGCCAAGGCCGACCGTTCCGAGTCACGAGGCCGCTGGAAAAAAATTTTCCCATAGACTTTGTACACTAGGTCCCAGGCCAAGGCCAAGGCCGGCAAAATCTGGCCTCAAGGCCGGCCTCGACTACATCCCTAATGTTCACACACATTTAATTATATATATATTTCCAGTGTGTTTGGTAATATCTCACTTGAACAAGTATGTGAGGATATATGATTCATCTAACCTGTAAGCATATGATATGAGAATACACAGTTTTGGTGTAATAATTGCCCATCGAACATACTACAATATAGATGTCATCCGCTTGCTTTAGATACACTCTTTGTATACCATCATTCGATTGATTTGCAGTGTGTGTGTGAAATTTTTCTCATGGTATTTAGTGTGCAATAATACTGTTGAACTTTTCTTCCATGGTGTGTGTGTCGTTCTGTGGAACAGCCATACTTTATATGCGACTATTTATAGAATAATATTTGGGCAATATTCATGTGATCAAAGTACATGTACATGAAGTCATGATTTAGCTATTAGTGAGTTTTATGCGTGAATAATATAGTCCTGATGATCCATGCATCTTCTCCAAAGTCTCTCTTCATTATGTGTGAGTCAGACATGACGGTTACTTACAAGGACTCATTAGTGCGTTTGTCATTAACTGCAGATGTTGGGACAAAAATAGACACTCATCTTTGGTTTTAGTTTGTTCGTAACCTTGTTCATGAACTTCACTGTCTTTGCCAAGCACTTAATCCTTTGCTGCTGGTGTACATGTGTTAACACTTGCCAGAGTTATATATTCAGGGCATACTTTTTTTTTCTCATTAATTTGACTGAGTTATACTTGTACCTCTGAAGATGAACTCTTGGATATCTTCACTGATGAAGCCTTATGTTTGAACATAAAATCCTGCACTTGTATCTTCAGGAAAAAAATATTAAAATCTTGCATTAAAGGGGATCTGAAAATGATCAGGCAATAAAAATGATATTGTCCCTGTAAGTCACAATATTCACAAAAAAGGACAAACTATATGAAAGTTTCCAAGACCCAAATTACTCTGGCATTCACCAATGATTGTTTTTTCTGGATGCTGAGGGTAGGGTAAAGCTTGAATAACTATTGTAACAAATGTGATGCATTTCAAATAAAAATCTATCAAAACAGCAGTCATACCAAGTTAGTACTAGAATTTGATTTTTAGCATGACTTTGGTATAAAAAAATCATCTGGTAATATTTGTGGTGTGCCTTGAATGATAAACAAACATATGAATTGACCATAATGCAGTGTTCCATTTATTCCTGGAGTTGTATAGGTTTTCTACCATGAGCAATGTTGCAGCACTTACAAATTAACAATGGCATTTTCAGACTTAAAATGCAGAAAAAAAATGCTTTAAAAAAAGTACATTAATAAGGTTCATATTTTCAGAAATGCTCAAAAATGTTTTCCATAGTAGAGTCAGTCGGTTTTAAATTTCAAGTAGAACTTTATGTCTGGTTGTTCCCGTTTAGACCATGCAGACAAAGTCTGCAGCATTCTGTGTGCACAGGCATCAATTGTGAGACCTTGCCTACCACATGATCATCCAGTCATGACATGATCATCATTCGGTTTAGCCTTTTCAAAACTTCCAAAACATCACATTGTGTTGGTCCTTCAGTGCGTTTCCCCTTTCAATGCGTTTGGCTCGGGCCGACCTCTCATTCAGCTCCGATCAAAGTCCGATTGGCCTAACACAAAAGAGATCTGAAAGCTGGTAGAGCTAGACAGACTGTGTTGTGGTCTGGTGAGTGGTGGTAATGTGTGTACAGGCCTGGATTTAATATGTCAAGCTGTGTGAAATAGGAAGCGTGATCCTGTAATAACTTTTCGAAGAGTGGTAAGTGAAAATGTGAGGTATTAACTTTTATCTAACTACATGTACATGTAGCTAAAATATATTCATACGTAGGTGTAAATATATATTTATATATTCAATATGTTTATATATTTTCATATGCTTGATATACAGTGCATGTGTATCTGCTTGCAACAATTTGATACCTTAAACCAGATATGAAGTGTAAGAGTTATAAGTAGTATTAATTAAGGGTGTTATCGATATGCACTGTATCGATAGTACTATCGATAACCTGCTGATTTTGCGTCTTAGCGATATATCGACAGTAAACCTGTGTTAATGATATTAGCTGACAGTCACCTAGTAGTTTGTTTTTGAGTCGCAGACATTATTAGTGCTAATGCCAAAAGTTCCATATTATGCTAAAAAGGATATTCGGGAGTTCTTTTTTTAGGGTCAGAAATTATTCGTGCTAATATTCTAAAGTTCCGTATTACGTTAAAAAGGATTGTCAGGAATGCGTTTTTTAGGGTCAGACATTATTAGCGCTAAAATTAAGTTCTGCATTATGCTAAAAAGGATCATCGGGAGTTCGTTTTTTAGGGTCAGAAAGGATTTTCTTTGCAATATATCGGCAGAGAATTTCTGAACGATAACAGGCCTAGTATTAATAGTTGTAATCAAAGTAGTAACATGTTTAAGTAAACTCTTAAAAGCAGCATTATAGTTATTGTGATTGCTGCTGCTACTACTACTACTATGTTTACTACTATTATGTTTACTACTACTATTACTTTTACTAGTATACTACTACTATGTTTACTACTATTACTAATACTTTTACTACTACTATAGTAGTACTACTACTACTACATTTATTACCACTACTACTACTACTTCTGTTGCTGCTGCTAATACTACTGATGTTGCTGCTAATATTTATACTGTATGATGGTGATTATTACAAGAGTTATTATTGTTAAGTTATTTTCATTATTATTATTATTATCATCATCATTCTTCTTACACTATGTCGTAGTAGTAGTAGAGCAAGTAGTAGTAGTATCATCATGATTATTATTACAATTATAACAAATGTGCTTAGTAGTGGTGGAAGTTAGTAAATGTACTAGTATAAATTGGGGCAACAGGGCTAAAAAAATCAGACATAGAAATATAGATAATGTTACATTGCATATATAGTTCTATGCTTGAAATATTGGAACAAAGTATGGCATATTCACTGTGTGCTTGATGCTGTAATGTTTGTAATTAATGCTGAAAATAACAAGGAAACCATTCTAAATTATTGCCATGAGGATCTATCCAGTTGAGGTCTTGAGGAAGTATCAATTCTTGAAGTAATACTTGTGGCTACAAGAAATACTTGACCAGTGTACATTCAGGAAATTATATAGGCCTACAGTGTTTCAGTTTCCATTCTGAGTAGATTTGTAATCATAAATGTCATGTTTAGAGGAGCTAGCTAGGGTACGTAGAACAAGTCAAGGAAATGAACATACAATCAGGTTGAACCTATTGGATAAGATATGATTTTATATAACACACATTCTCTATAGACCCCAACCCGAGATATCTTGTTGTTAGTCTTCAAGAGATAAGATTTCAGCTTGTTATGGTACCATATTATAAGTAGTGAGAAGTAAAGTGTGGGTGTATGTTGACTCTGTATTTTATCAATTCACTAAATTACTCTCGGACCTAGTTTCAGTTCTTTCCTGATTATTGTCGAAAACTATTTGTAACAATGATACTTATCGTAAGCTTATTTTTGTTTTCAAAGAAACTGACTTGAACACTTTTCTAAAGAAATACAGTGAATTTCTAATTGATTATTTGTGCTAAAATTGTGTTTAGTATATTTTATGATCACAGCTTTTATAGAGTGTGTTACTCTTTGAGTGTGTCTGGGAGCATGACAATAGGTTACAGTTGTTTTCTCTTTTTTTAAGTGGCAAGCAAGACTGACAAATTATAATTCCATGAAAACGCTAGTGCAGTTTTGTTTCTTATTGTATTTTTTTAAAGAAGTACAGAATGTTAATTATTTTGACCCATCACCAGTCAAAACAGAAATGAGTCCAACACAAAATATGCAGGGTTCATACAAGGCAGGGAATTTCTGTAAAGTCAGGGAATTTGAAAGTAGTTTTCCAGAAGCAGAAGGTCAGGAAAATTCAGGGAATTCATCAATTTCTACTGGATAGTCGGGTAAAATCATTTTTTCAAGATATGTTTAAAATGACCCTTGATTTGGAGCTTGCTATTGTTGCAATGATGTATTTTGACACACTTCAAAAAGGTAAAAAAGGTAAAGGTAAAACAGTTGATAAAATTTACGCTTTCCTGCTCAAGAAAGTCATGGAAATTCAGATATTCTAATAATGTATAGGATATAGTTTGTATTTTTCCAATATTGAAAAACAAGAGACAGGTAACTTAAATTTTACCTCCCAGAATGTATACTGTATGCTATCATTTTGTTTCCTTGAATTTACGATGTTTGTTGCAAATGTCACTGCATTATCGTCAGTCATGTTGAATGCCGAGCTATTCATTTTGTGTGCCTGCTGTGCAAGAAACTGAAAGACTCTAAACACCACAAGATCTATTATTGCAAAATGACAATGACAAGGGAAATGCAGTTATGCGTGTGTCTCGTAAATCTGACACAATGGGGAAATCCCTTTTTGTAGTTGCACCACAGTGCACCACACAGTGCACCCATTTCTATTGACATAGCCCCAACAGGCAGAACGTGATTTTTAGTGCTCCATTATGCTGGGGTCATGAATTGTTTGTGATCAATAAATTTGGGAAAATAACTTTTGTGGGGAATCCAGTGGGTTGGGAAATATTTGTTCATCATAGTGTACAGCAGGTTTATCAGAATGAAAATGTCCCACATTCAAACTTGGATCTTTCTAATTGGGATATATATATTGTACGTAGTTATCTATTTCTGCAATTACAAAAGGTATGTTTATATCATATTCCTGTATGATTATACAGGTATGAACGTAATGAAGTGCTGCACATGTATGGATGATTACATCTCTGACTTTAAAGACTGAGGAAAGGTGAAACTATAATTATTACTTTGTATCTGAACTTGTGCATGTGTGCTGGCATACATGTGGATCAGTGTGGATTGGTGTGTGACTGTGCATAAAATAAAATTGTACTTTTTTGTGCTCTGATATATTTTAATAAATGATTGAAAGTTTTGTAAACTGACAAGCTTAAATTACAATAGACCAGTTTAATAATGTTTTCAAATTTATGGATGTTTTTTTCCTTGTTGGTGTAGTAACCAGCCTGTATATTTCAATACTTATAACTTGCATACATTAGTTGTTGCTGTGTCTGGGAAACCTTGGCAAGCTCTCAAAGTTGTTGGGGGACAACCTGTGTTTAAAAGATATCACAAAATTTGAATATATTAGTAAACTGGTCTATTGGTCTTTAACATGAATACAAATATGCAGTTCAGTATCAGGGAAATCAATTTATTCAAACATTTATGTAATATGCTATCATAGACAAAACTAATATTGACATATAATAACAGCATTTATTAAGCCATCATGATAGTTCAAATGAGCAATTATGCAAGCATTGTGATATTTGCTTAGACATTAAACTTTACAGTGATATGACTGAGGTAGTCCATTATGAATATTATGACATGATGTATTTGTCAAAAATGATGTGAGATGTACAGTACTAGTAACAGTAAAACATCAGACAGGCTGTTTCTCCAAGCAGACTCATTAAAGGATTTATGACAAGTCAGCTATCACAGGAGCACTCATTGAACAAATATTAACTAAAGTATATTGATTTTCCTCTGTACTTTGGAATAATTACATTTAGTATGGCAGCATTTAGTACTAACTGTACACCTGTTGTGACTTGTAGAGTCTATCGCATCATTACAAGTATACATGTTCTAACTACCTCACGGTTGCATTTTGTTTCTGTTCAATTTGTGGGATTACAATCATGGATGTTTTTGGACAGAGTTAGCATGCAAAGTCTCCAGATACGATGGATGGTAAATCATGATATTATTATTGTTTACTATGTTTAGGTGTGCAGTGCACTTTTCAAACAAAATCACTGTTTCCTCCCAATTAAACTGCTACTATTGGTATGTTGTGAGTATCACTACAAATCCTTCTTATGGAATTATTTAGGTTCTGTGCACCTACTTCCAAACTTTTCTACTTCAAAAACTACAACTTCTAAAAAGTAAAAGTAGGGAATTTCACATGTTGCTGCTACTGCTATTACTCTACTACTACTCCGGGGGGGGGGGGGGGGGGGCGGGGGGGGGGGGCACTTAGTATAATTGTGTGATACGTATGTGCCGCGATTTGAGACCCCCATTTTCATCCCAAATTTCCGTTCCAGAGCATCTCAATTTCAGAAGTCACAGAAGAATTTTGATTTTTCCAGTTCCAGAGACCCCCAAATTTGCCGTTCCACTTCTGATTTTTCGCTCGGCCGCACCACTTCGCGGCGCGGCCGAGCCAGAGCATTGCCATTTCAGCACGGCGTGCCAACGCACCGGAACTTCGCCGCAGTGCAGTTCCAGAGCATAGCATTTTGAGGTTTTCTGAAGCCTTAGCTCCAGTTCCAGAGAGCCCATTTTTCGCTCAAGCCCATTCCAGAGCCCCCGATTTTCGACTTCAGTGCGGCAAATAGGTATCACTTTGTAAGTCGAGTGCCCCCCCCCCCCCCCCCCGGGCTACTACTGCTATTGCTACTATTTCTACTTCTACTACTACTACTACTACTACTTCTACTGCTGCTACTACTACTACTCATTGTGAAAACTTTTTAGGGTAAGACATTTCTAGTGTTAATATCAAGTTCCGTATTATGCTAAATATTAGCGCTATTAATGTGCGCAGTTCAAAAACAAGGTCCCGATGATCTTTTTTAGTGTCATACGGAACTTAATATTAGCGCTAATAATGTCCGACCCTGAAAAACGAACTCCCGACGATCCTTTTTGGTGTAAAAGGGAACTTAATATTAGCGCTAATAATGTCTGACCCTAAAAAACGAACTCCCAAAGCTCCTTTTTAGCACAATACGTAACTTTTTATCAGAGCTAATAATGACCAACCCTGAAAAACAAACTCCTGACGATCCTTTGTAGTGTAATACGGAGCTAAATATTTCCACCAAATATCCGCGACTCAAAAACAAACTCCCGACTTTTATTTTGAGTGTAATACGGAGCTAAATATTTGCACCATGAATGTCTGTGTCTCAAAAACAAACTGGCGGCTTTAATTTCTAGCATAATACGGGGCTAAATATTTCCGTCATGAATGTCCGCGGCTCAAAACAAACTCCTGACTTTTGTACTATTTTGATAGTTAGTTAATACTGCCTATTTTTCGGCAATACTTATCGATAATTATCGATGTCGGTAAGGATTTTCTTAGTGATATATTGGCAGAGAAATATTCAATGATAACAGGCCTACTACTACTGCTACTACTACTACTACTACTAGCTATACTGCTATACCATTACTACTACTGCTATTACACTGAGTATTACTACTACTACTACAACTTCTACTTTTTTCACTGTGACTATTAATACTACTTTGTGAGCTGTTTTTAGCTAAATGCTACACACATGTACTTTACTCTTTGAAGTTCAACTGTAAGCAGTAAAAGTATTTTCATCCACCATCAGCAATTTCTAAATTTGTACTTTGTCATTACCTTTTTTTAACTCTTTGTGCGCGGAACCCTGAATCCCGTACGTGCGGAGTTAATTTCAAAGAGCACTCAGTATCGGGAAAGGAAATAACTAACTGTCTTCAACTAGCAATAACTTTGCATTACAACATTTTTAGGAAAAAATGTCCTACAGCAAAGTTGAAGTACATTTTACAGACCTTCTTAATGCATCAAGGGTGTTTGGAAATATACATCTGAACTTTGTAAAGTAATGGCTAATTGTAACCAACATACATGTAGTTCTAAGTTTCCTGCTTGAAAATATACAACTTCATTCAAATAATACAAGAGGTTAAACCACAAGTTATACATAAAAACCTGACTGGTTACAAGTTAATGAAAGAGATGAGTCACCAAATGAGAAGTGAATGAAGGGATTATCAGTGAATAGTGCGTCTTATTGTAATTGACCTCTCCAGTACTTTTCAAAGTTAACTTGTGTCTAATCCTTTGTCCTATTGTATCACGATGTTTTGATTGTATTTTATTCGATTTTCTGGTTCCTTAAGAATCTAACATAATACCCGTACTTGAGGAATGTAAACAATACAAAGAGATTACTGCTAGTATCGGGAAAATCAGTGTAATTTCGGGGTGAATACAATCGTTTCTACGTTTAAGCGTGAAATGCGAATCCCGCACACTGCAGGGAGTGCAGGGATGCGAATACCGCGTGTAAAGAGTTAAAGTGTGTGGTCTGTCCTTCTTGGCATTTTTATGTTCATTTAAATATTTTTATAAGATCAGCACGTAACATACTTGTATGCATGCATTTTCTTTTTCCTCCTCATATTTATAGAAATCATGAAAGCACAGACCTTATCTTCACACTTACCTCCCCATATATGGGATCACTGACTATACTGTCCCTGTTAACTTTACTGTTGCTTTTAAGCGGAAGATTACTGTCCCTAAGAAGATAACTGTTTGCTTATCTCTTCCCCATGACATGTACAATGTTGGACCAAAGAATAAACATTTCTTATGTGTGTCTTTCCTTGATGTGTGTGTAAGGATCTCATGGTCTTCTGGTCACTAGTGTATGCATACTGTGGGTTTATATGTTTACTTTGTGTAGACTTAGGGATGACAGTGTTTCTGTATGATAACATTCCAGCTTGTAAATGCACTTTGTCCAATAGCTCATATCTTGTCTGCAAGCCAAGCTGGTAAGTTGCTAGTATGTGCAAGGAGGTGCTTAGTACCTCCTTGGTATGTGTAAGCTGGTATGTTGTATTATTGTTCATGAACATTTCTGTGTGGTAAATTTCAGGTTCATATATTCATGGATAAATTCTGCATGTTTGTTTCACTTTTATGGCTTCACTAGCTATATTGATTGTTTGGATTTACATGCATGTATAATTTGCTGTTTGCATCACAGATCATGCATTTCAAAAGGAGACCTTGCATGCATTGTATATTGACATCATTATGTTGCTTTACCCATGGACCTACTACTCGCTTTACCTGTCACCTTTGCTGCCACTCTTGTTTTTACAACCAACGTTACGTTCCACCATTTCTGAGAAAAAAATGATTCCGCCATCATTATTTTCACACTAACAGCTTCGTTTTCAAGCTCCAAGTGCAGTTTGATGTGGTACCATTGACTAACTATATATGTATAATCAAGCCAAATAAAATTTCATGCATATACTTTGCTAGAAGTTGATCTTAACAAACACCAATTTTGCCAATTATTAATTTCAACTTCATAACAACTAAATTCACTGAATTCTAATGAAACTCCAAATCAAATTAACAGATATACAGGTGAAAGAATCAGATCATATCATTGGTGATGTATGAGTATATGAGAGCTTGGGCTATTGCCATGGAAACAAGGGCAACCTTCAAAGGAAATGATCATTGACTGTACAGATAACAGTAAACTTCTGCTGTTCTGCATCATCCATATACCTTGCATTATCCATGCATGCCCATTTTCTTGAATGCATCATACTAACTCCTAACCTATTCTGATAACAGACCTGTTCTGTTTCAAGAACACGACATGCACCACAGCTGAGGGCTTCTAGAGCACAACAAAAGATGATGCAACCCAGGTTTATAGCTGTTCCTGAACTAAATTGCACAAATGAAGATACTCATCTTTTGTTATACTCTTGGAAGCCCCCCAGGTATGGCACCCGATCGAAGCTTGCGATGTGTTGTTCTCAAAAACAGAACAGGTCCACACCTCTCCACATATAATCAAAGGTCATCAGCCTCGGTCTCTTTCTCTCTATCTATCCCCTCACCCATCTCCAATAATCACCCCATCACCATTTACAGAGTACCATTCTGACAACGCATTGTTGGTGCGATCCAGCGGCACCACTGGCCAGCTCCTGCGGACCAGCTACACGCCTCCGCTCGTCATCCCCCTCAGACAGAACAAGCTGCTCCAGAACAAGTGCTACCGCGAATACCGCCTCTCGCGGTCCCTGCCCGACCTCACCTCCGACGTGCTGCCAATCACTAACGTGCAGGGACTGTTTCAGCGGGCACAGCAAAAAGCACGCAGATCAAGGCGTAAGACACCACACTTAAGTTTTTGTTTGTTTGTTTCGCGTAAGATTTTGCATGAATCTCTCTTTTTTGTCAAGTTTGATTTTTTTTAACAGTGTTTAAGAGAGATCGATATACACAAAGATTTTGCTACAAATATTTGAAGATGTCTTACTCGCACAGCAAAATTAAAATACCCACACTTGTTAATTCACACAGGATTTGGCATGAATCTCTCTTTTTGTCAAATTTGATTAAGGAAACAAAGAAACAAGGAGAGATACACACAAATTATTTGCTACTTTACGAAATGTTTCACTGGCACGGCAAAAGCATAAAGATCAAGGAATACGATACCAAATTTAAGTTTCATTTGCTTGTTCACCCGAGGTACGTGATCTGTCTTTATGCCAAATTTTGTAAAAAGCCTGTGAATGTTAATGAGAGACATCACTAACAAAAAATATTTTATTCTTTGCACGTGTGTACAACCAAAAATATTAATGCACCTCAATGTTTTGAAACTTTTCATATGGACAATCATATTTACTACATACCAAAAGAGTTTCACCTTTATTAACCCTTGCATGCACTTGAGACACCAAGAGCAGCCAGATTGTATTTGCACGAAATTTGTTCATATCAAGGCCTAATTTAGAGCCTATATATAGTTGGAAGTTTTTTTTTTACTTCAGAATAGCCTGAAGCCTGAAGACAACTTCAGAATAGCCTATTGTCCATAAAATTTGATGATGCACAGATTCTGTCTTACTGCCAAATTCAAGCAGCATTAGTTGAATTTTGTAGTAACCTGCCCCTAATGATTTCATGCAAAGAGAATCCACAAAAAGTTATGCAACTTTTATGGACTATGTTGAGTGATTGTCAGGAATCAGAAGGATGAGAGATGGCCCCTACAAGTTCTCAAATCATCTACAATTGATCATTACCACTAACTAAATTATTCAAGAGTAATATGATTGGTGGTGTCATTTGAGCTAATCCATCCTGTTTCCTGATATTCTCTCATATGACTTGTTCTAACGATTCTCCTCTCATTATTTTTTAACTTCAAAATATATCATTAATATGTTTATGGGTGCATTTTGGTAACAAGCCATTCTATTCAATTTAACATTCCTGATTCATCTCTAATGTCATTCGTATATATTGCCTAAATTTGATTTGGAGAAGTGTGTAGATTTTTTTTCAGATTACTGAAGGATTAGAGAATTAACTGATGATGCTACTTCTTGTACTGCTTTCATACTTATTGCCAAATTGGAGTAATTCTGGAGAAAGTCTGGACTTAGTTCTTCTCGAAGGGCAAGTTTGAAAATACTGAACAATTTCATCTGGAATCAATCTGGAAATCTTAACCCACGTTGAGAAGAGGGTTACAAGCAGAGCAAGTCAGGACCAGAAGTGCATTGGTGACTTATTGCTATTGTCCCACAAAACAGGTAGCATGGTATTTCAGTCAAATGGAAACCATGGAAGCTTGTGCAGAAGGGTATCATAAATTCAGTCCAGATTGAAAGCATATCAATTCACTCCGCCCTCCGACTTACTTAGGTGTTATCCAGTTTGGTTGTAAGTATGAAAGTAGGACAAGAGTTACCATACATTTTGTGGATTGTGCTTGAGAAGCTGGGGTGAGGTTTAGGGATATGAGGTTTCAGGCTTGTTAGCCAAGTTGGAGGGGATTTCAGAATAGTACCAATTATCCAAAACATGAGTGTGTTTTGACTTCAGAAAAATTAGAGTCTGTAAATTAAGGAAAAGGGTGGATATGTGTCCTTCTCCCCCTTGGTCCAGGAATTACATGTAATAGTCAAACCACAAAGGAATTCTTTTGTGAACACATCATTCGTACCTGAAATGTGTGCATCTGCCTCATTGTGTTGGTTGACGTAAGTGTGAAGTAGCTGAAGTATGTCGTCAATTCAAGGAATTTATGATCCTGAAACTACTTCAACAGGTGATTACCAGCAGGACTTAAAAACGAGAAGAAATATATTGTCTCTTAAAAGAGGTATTGTAAACCACACACCTACCATGCAGGGCAGATGGTTGTGTGATGTATGTCAGGAGTTTGGAGGACCATGCTACTTTCTGAACATATATGATTCAAGATAAAATTAATATACTACTACAGAGTAATAAATATCATATCTTACCAGCATATCCTTATAATGACAGGGAGCTGTCATTATTATCAAACTGATTCACATTTCTATAAGTTTAAAAGATTTTAACGTAAAACACAAATCAATTGATACAAATGAATAACATGACAAATTACATAACATGACATAAAACATAGAACTTAAATGTAACATGAATTTGTATGTGTATAATGAAAACAAATAATACAAATGAATAACACTGTGTAATGTCTTGTGGGTAGAGTTCTCAGGCAGCTTAAGACTTTACCATGAATAAGTTCTCTGTAATTGAAAATATATTTTTGAAATAACTACATTAAAATTCTAACTACTTTGGACTGAGGTAAATATCTTTTTATTTTAGTCCTTTTAAGTGGTATATGACAAAATTTCCCCTGCATGGTATTTTCCTAATCATTAAAATTCACCAATATAATGTCAATATCTTTTTATTTAGTCCTTTTGAAGTAGTTTATTACAAAATTTTCCCTTAGACGTAGTATTTTTATTAAACATTAAATTCAAGATCATATTATTGTTTTACTTGAAACGAAGGATCTGGCCCTTTTGCATAACGATAATGTAATTGTTTACCGATATCTCATTTTTAACATAAACAGATGGTGTAATATGTTTATCATAACCAATTGTACTTCAGAAGATTGTGCTAACTCAGGCAACAGAGCATGCCAATCGAACCATGCCTCTCAGCTAATGAAATAACATAAAAAAGAGTTTATTGAAATGGGATTGTTGAAATGTTCATGAGAACAAAACTTGACAATTCACTTCAGGACCAAACGTCGGCAAATAGTATCTTTTTATGTTGGTTCATTATGGGAATATCACATATCGCTGAAATTAACTTTCATGCTTGAAACAGTGTATGACTGTAATTACTCTGACCTGACCTGGGTTAGTACTATAACCTGCAGCTCTCCCGGAACCAAGACACCCTGGCACCATATACTGCCTTGATCTCGGGAAATTGAAAGCAATCGCGTTCTAAATGTTATATTTCTATGTTTGACCTCACTGTTTCCAGGCTCAGTTATAATTCTGGCTAAGAAATCGCTGTGAATCATATCAGATGTTCCTAAAATTTAGTATACATCCTTCTTTTTGTGCATTTTTCCAAGCTTGTTTTTAATGAGGCTCCACTAAAGGTAAAAGACATGGATTATACCATAATCATCCATACACTGGATTATTTTCCATAGATATTATAATAGCTAGTTTAAAAGCTGAAGAATAGTTTTGGTCAAATCAAAACAACTTTTTCATTAATACTTTCACAAAGTGTAGTAAGTAAAAATGTTTATAATGACATACATTCAATTGTGATTTTTGAATTATCAGAGAGTAGATGTCGTTAAGTGCCCCTTTTATGATTTGTGGCGCGGAGGGGCAATTTCTTCAAAGAAAAGCATTCAGAGCATGTGATTTTTTAGAGGCAATAATAGATAATGTAGGCTAATTTAAAAAAAAACAAAATAGCAGAAAAATTTAATTTTTCACCATGTTTAATTATAACTTGGTCTTTAAAATCCATTAGGTGAGAAAGGTTGATGTACAACAGTATGTTTGATATACGGTATCTTTTTTTTTTATTATCAAAAGTGCTTTAGTTTAATATCATTTTATTTCATTTTTTATGTACTCTATATAATATTTTTTATTCACCATAATTTACATTTGTTTCTTTCTGTATTTATTTGATTTATCTAAATATCTATTTATTTATTTATGTATTTATTTATTTAATTTATTTTATGTAATCTATCTTATCACTTTTTATTCATGTCAATATTTATGTCGTGTCGCTGTGGGTTTTTTTACTGTGCATACTGCATAATAGCTCCGCACAGATGTGGAAGAAACTTATTTCTATCATGAATTTTTTAATAACATGAATAGAATAATGGGTATTTGAGAATGTCTCCAGCTAAATGCAGTTTAGAATATCATAATAGGAAAAGCCAATTTGTGCCTTAAGAAAGATAGAAATATAGTGAACAATTTACAGTATGACTCCATAGCAGGTTTCGGCATAGCGGGAAGGGTTTAAAGTGTACAGTTAAGTGATAGGCTAACATTGGTGGAGCTTCAATTTAAAAAATTTCCAAACTTTGATATCTGAGGCTACATAACCAGTAATGTGTTGCAAATAGACAAATAACACCTAGAATACAAAAGTTTGGAACAGTTACACTGGCCAGATTGGCAAGTTATAACATGAATAAACAATAAAACTCGGGCTAGTTTTATAACCTAGGTGTACACACAGTGATAGTCTATTGGAGGAAATGGGCAATGTAATCTTGTCAACTTACGTTTCACTTTTTATAAAGCACTAAATAATCGCATTTTGAAATACACATCTTTTCAGGGCTTCATTTTTAGACCTTCACATCAAAGACCACTGGTAGCAATGGGGAATCATCGGGCTCAGATTTTTTTAACTGCTGGTAAATGTTAGCCAATACTTTAATATCTGTCTTTATCTGGAGGCAACTGGGCCACTTCCTAGATGGGAAGGGAAGGGTTAAAGTCATCAGTTAATAATTGAAAACTATCATCTGTCTTTAACTGAAGGCAACCCGGGCCACTTCCTACTGTAGATGAGCTATTGAGTTATCATCAATTGTCAAGTGAGGGTCAGTTTTATGGCTGGCTGGCTGGCTGGCTGGCTGTCTACTGGCATTCGTATAAAAAGGAAGGGGCTGAAGGAAAGCTGGGGGGGGGATTGGGGAAAAGTGGGGAAGGGTGGGGGAGGAGTGGGAAAGAGTCAGGAGGCAACCAAATTTGGAAGTTGTGATAACTAAAAAGTCTGTGACCCATTACATGGAAAAAATGATCCCTGTGATCCTTAGTGTTAAACTCATCAAAAACATCTGTGTGTCAGCACGTGTGTATGCGTATGTGTGTATGTGTGTGTGTCTGTGTCTGTGTCTGTGTGTGCGTTTGTGTGTTTCCATGTCTGCGTCAGTGCCTAGTCATCAGGATTTGGCCCCACACTCGTTAGAGAGCACTTGATGAGTAACGAATGCCCCGCTTGTGAATCACGTGGCAAGCGTAGTCGACACGAGCTACTGCTACATGCTGCTGTTCCCCTGGATTTCTTTGACTTAGAACTGGAATAGACACTCCTGGCATGCGTATCACGTACGGTGAATTCAACAAGTGGTTGTGAAGGTGATTGGGTAATAGCGCGCAACACACGGTGATCCGTGTTGATGTAGGGTGGTGTGCGTCTTCTCCCGGCTTGCGTGGCACTGGGAACTGTCACGGAGGATTACAAGTAATTGTCCGTCATCCTTTGATTCAGGTGTTCTGTAATTAATCGCCACAAAGGCAGATCTGTCAGCCGCAATGTCGTTTGGAAGGGGTGTACCCAGCATTCCTAATTTCCCCCCTCCTCCACGCCCGGTCGGTTTGCACGGACCATACAGTCGTTCGGTGCCGTCGCAGTCGAAAGTGAAATGTGAGTTGTTCAGAATTGTGCATGCTGAAAAGTTGTGAAATATGTTGTTCTTTATATTGTTATATCAAATTATATGTGTATCTATGTTACTTAAGTTTTTACTTTATTGCTATTATAAAAACTAGCTTGTATTTGCCTGTGCAAAGTTTTACACATATTTGACAACACTGGAAATGTGTGATGCTAGACATAATTAACATTGTCATAAGTATCTTATTTATTTACTTGTGAGCTTCTGAAACTTCATATTGTAACATTTTGTATGATTCAAGACTTATCAAAGTAAATTCAAACCCAGATATCACTTTTTCTTCATGTTTGTTTATGCTGGTATATCTGGAAAACCATCTACAACTCACTAAGTTTTGCTAACCTTGCAAAAAAAAAACCATTAGTCATTAAACTTTTGTGCCAATGTTGAATCTAAACAGCTAAAAAAAAATTCATTTCTTCTGCGATCTTGGTCAAAAATCTAAGAACATTGTTCTTAAAATTTCAGCTCAAATCACAACAATGTTTGCAAAATCTGGTGAATACAAGGTTATCAGTTTAAGTCACATATTCACGCCTAGGCCCACAGGGAGCTATAGAATATTTATGTACTCACTCAGCTATGTTTATATTCATGCACACGCATCCACAATTTAAGAGTTTTTCTACATTTCCCCTCGAAACTTTTCACTTTGAGTTTGTCATCAACAATGAGATAACTTAAAACAGTAGCTGTTATCACTGAGAA
>JZLH01S0019933.1:2775-16759 GCA_001188425.1 Eucidaris tribuloides | reverse complement strand
GTGTCGAGAATACCATTGACACCTCTTGAAAATCTGTCTAAATTACATGGCCTAGCTTACAATGGTAATGCCTCTTTATGTTCATTGTACATGCATTGTATTATTGTAATTGTATTCATTGTTTGATGTGGAATTCTGAGAATTATGATGTGGCCCATGAAATTGCTAATGAGGTAATAAAAAGAAACAAGTTAACTTTCAACCAGTTGACGTAAATGACAATGGTTTCCACTGATAGTGTGAAATGACACCTTTGTTTATAAATGGTTGGCTCAGTTGTCATTATACAAACAAATATGATGTATGTGTGATACATAAAACTCCTGAAACCAATACAAATTGGCGTGTCACGTTCGCAAAGTACATGGAGATCATATTAGAATACCATTGACACCTCTTAGGAACCAGTGTAACTGTAGGCTTAGCTATCTCATACATAAAACTCCTGAAACCAATACAAATCGGTATGACACGTTCGCAAAGAGTACCATTGACACCTCTTAGACCCAGTCTAAATTACACGACCTAGCTTCCCCCGAAAAAAAAAGCTGTTTTGATGCGTCAGGCGGAACACGGGAGAGGAAGACACCAGGGATGACATATTTCCTGCCTCTCTGATCACAACGTATCTTTTGTCTGCCTGGAAATGACATGATCAGCCGTCAAACCAGAAGAATGACACGTGCACCGACACTGTTACCAGGTCGTGGTTTCCCCCCAAACAACACAGTTGCAGACAGTATAGTATAGTATAGTATATATATACAACTATATTTTTTATCAGGAGGATATCTTTGTCTTCTCCTATTATATATATTTCGCCTTAACATAGGTTTTTTGGGCCTTCACGTTCAACTTTATATTGTGACGGTATAAAGCCAATGTTGGATTTCGCCCTACGATAGGAATTAGGTAAATATATAAAATGTGTGTGTGTGTGTGTGTGTGTATGCATGGTATATATGTGTGTATATATACGTATATCTATATATACACAAACAAACTCCGATATGCAACCCATGTATATCTATATATATATATATATCTATGTATTTAGTAATATGAAATATGAGATATGTAATCTACGTACATCATACATGTAATATCTGTTATACTGTATAATTTGCACATATATATTATTGAATATAAATAACATATAATGTGTATACATAATATGCAATATGATGTTTCCTAATATACCGGTATGCCAAAATTTACATACAATATATAGTCAATCTTGTCGGCCTCCTCTCTGTAGCAGCCAATCTGCCCATAGTGGCCACTGGATTGATTCCTTGGAGACAAATTATGTGTTCAAAAACCTGTTTATAAAGGCTGCATTTTTCATCTTCCTCGGGTGGCTGCTATAGACAGGTTTCACTGAAATACAGGTTTACATGGGACATAGCTATCATATAAAATATAATAAACATCGTATAAATACATGGTATATACATATATATATGTAATATGTATGTACTATACAGACCAAGAGAACATAGACATATCTTTACCACACACGATATATATACTCAAACATATGCGAATATATATATACCTATACCTTCACGTCAACCAACAAGGAACACGTACATGTGGTTAAAAGTTTAGGAAGGATGTACCCTCATCAGATTTGCATCTAGCCAATCCTCTCAACCGGCGTGGTTTGACCTTTGATCATTAACGTGCTTGTAGTAACACTTCCACCAGATATATGTGACTATAATTGTGTGGTGTACATAGTGATGCCGGACGGACCAGTGTGTCGGTGAAGGAAATATGTACATGTGATATCCCTTTGATCGTGACACTGTCATTTTGTCATTGTACTTGAGTCGGTACGCTGCGTGACTTGGCTTGGTTGGGTGATTTGGGATTTTCTTGGGGTAAGTGCGATAAAACTTTTAGAAAATGCAAGTAATATAATATTTCAACGTCACCTTCCTTCCAGCAATATATATAGTGAGAGTGTAATGAGATAAGATTATTGATATGTTTTTCTGGTGCTGAGTGGTGAATAAAGTTATTTGGAGCTGCTGATATAGATACTATACCATCTCTTTTTATTAGTGCTCAGTTATATAACCAATTCATCTTTATCCTTCTGAATAATCCATTCATTTGAATGATTGTCATAATCCACGCAAATATGACATCTGGCAATTTGGGTAATTCTCATTCTGTACACTAACATTTTTTTAACACTGTCCTAATACATGTACATGTATGTTCTGCTTTGTTACAGTGCAGCTTTTTGTGTGTGAAACTTAACACTAATATTGTCATCTGAAATGACATTTTAGAGTTTTTGTCATTTGGATAGTGTACTAACATCTTGTTAACACTCTCCATGTTTGTTCTACTCTACTACAGTATACAGGTGTATGGGTAAAATGTAATGCTGACTATACTAAGCTGTAATATGTCATTGATGATTACGCGGTGAACAAATATGTGTGTAAAACATTTTGTTTATTCTGATTTCGTATTTGTCTTTTCCTCTTGTTATCCAGATTCCAGACGAATTAAACCACCGGTACCTCGCAAACCCACTCATCTCGTCCAGAAAGTGACCCCCAATCGTACCGCCAAAGCCACCGCTGAAAGCTGCGAAAAGCAGCACGCTTGGATCGAGGCGCACGGCGGAGCTCTCTGAGGATCAGAGGACTTACGACGAAGTGTGCTTTGACCAGCCCGAAATTGTAGTGTCGCAACCCAAGAGCAAAAACCTGGAGAAGTTCTTTGGCATGAAACCGGACATGGCACAACCTATCACATCTATAAAACCAAACGGTACTTTGGCCACTGCCAATGCTGGTGGTGGTGGTGGAAGCGGTGGAACGAAATGGAAAATATTTAACACGAGAAAGTCGGACAATGGAGATGAGGAGGAGGATGACATGAACTCGACAACGGCGTATGCTGTCATACCTCTCCACGAATCAGAAAGGACTTCACAGAAAAAGAAAGACAAAAAGAGGAAAACCTCAACTTCCAATCTTGCACCCGGTACACCAAATAAAGCCGATCTCAGACGCAACTCCTCAGGTATAGACACTTCTGCGTCGAGCGGCGATTCAGGAATCACGGTGACCTCGGATATCTCAAAGCGAGGGTCACGGGGCATTCCACACGGACTCAAAGACCCGCTGGATAAAACAGGGTCAATGGACTCGGACTATGTTGAAGGTGAAAGTTCTGATGATGAGCCATTTGCACCGGACTCAGATTTTGATCATAGTGAGGATGAATTTGTCTTGAAGGTAATTATTGAGAATGTCAATGTTCCTTTTAGAATCTATATCTGTGTAAGATATGAAAATTGTGAAGAAAAAAAATTATCGTGTGCAAAAGAGTTCATGTTCATGTTACAATGATTAACTGTTGCAAGTAAACCTCATTGCAACCAATTAAGTAATGAACTGAAGTTGAGGCACATGTAATTGTTTTCGCATAACTGGAAAAAGACAAAGGCACAGCTATGCCTATGGCCTTCAACTCCGAAATGATGTGAAGACTGAACGTACTTGACATTAATTTTCAT
Organism: Eucidaris tribuloides; assembly: GCA_001188425.1. NCBI lineage: Eukaryota > Metazoa > Echinodermata > Echinoidea > Cidaroida > Cidaridae > Eucidaris > Eucidaris tribuloides. The sequence goes on along the minus strand of JZLH01S0019933.1, from coordinate 13,215 downwards.
AGTCAAATGTACTTAAAGAATATCTTTCAATTTGCACATCATCAAGGAGTTACACCAAACAAATGTACTTAAAAGATTGTACTAAAAAGTGATGTAATTGTAATGTATGTTCCTATTAGTAATACGTCCACTTCGTATTGGTTGAAAGGAATCATACTGAAGATAAAGGTAAAGGTGAGGGTTTATAGTTTTGTATCACTACGTAAACGTTGTCTCACACGACTTTGCACATTCCCTGCTGATTATTGGACCCATGTCAAGCCAGCACATTATTACATTACTTAAGGATTGGAGCAACAAAAAATAGATGGCTTTTTGATGACGTCAGAGTTCTTTATTTTAGGTAATTGTTAAAGGTGGAAATTCCAGCAGATATATTTCCCCCCTATGGAAAAAATTACTGACTATATCTCAGTATCTAATGCAGAGAAGAAACTGTTCATTGCATCATGGTATAGTATCATACCTCTACTTATCTCATAACTTTCAAATTCTGAGATAACAGTGTATATCAGTATGCTACTTTAAAGAACATGAATCACAACTGTTCGAGATGGTTTCATGTGACAGGTGAAATGAAGAAGGTAGGATTACCGAAAGTGTTACACGCGACACATGCGAGGGAAGATAGCTTGAATTCTCCCGACTGTCGGATGAGTTTCTACATCACTGTGGCAACGATAACCTTCAACATATATGTTTGAGGCTGATTATTTGGAGGAGCCTAGTCCTAATTGAGCTCATCGTTTCCATGGTTATTAAGAATGCTATTAATGATTAATGAGGTGATCTAACAGTAGCTTACATCTCATTTCCTCATTTGCAAGCCCCAGAGCAGCAATGCTGCATTTAAGTTAGGCATGCTGGAGAAGATTTAATTATAGAGCAAATCGTGCTCACAGTTTAAGCCGTACTATACGTCATTTGATTGAAGAGACAGCCATAATGTGGTAAGAAGATATATGAGTCAATTCATCTCCAACTAACTTTCCATATTTCATTTAGATACAAATCATCTCTGATCAATATTCCTTTTCAGAATTTAAATCAAATATATGACATACATACTGTATATTACATACTTCCTCTCCAACTGGAAAGAAGATTATTCCATCAAGATGGATTACGTTATCAAAAATCAGCAAAACATATATTCTTTACAGAAAAAAAGAGCAGATGAGGAGAAAGATGACATCAATTTTTCCCAAACTGCAATGATTTCTGAAATAAGACATGGATAGAATTATCTCCGATATATCAGCTATACCAAAAATGGCCGCAATCACTCTAATTCAACCAATGGTTCCATGAAGTGACAGCAGTGTTGTGTCAAGGTGTATGGCTTTTTCCATCCCTTGATGATGACCAATCAATAATTATGATGGTCATAACAGTCGGTCAGTGAAAATAGCACTATTGCAATGAGAGTCACCGGCAGTGGACTCATGCCTCAACACGCATATCATGTCATTACTTTGCAATTATTAACTTAGCAAACTATGTTTACATTTTACTTTTCTGTGTGATGAATACATTTAAAACAAGATCTCTTCACCAAATGACTACATGTATCTACAAAATTGTTTAATGTATCGTAAAGTGTGTCCATTTTGCCTCTTTAAATGCTGTGTCTGATGAAATTCATGTAAAGTTCATAAGTAGAAATTTATTTTACATTTTTATTCTACAATTGAATTTAGGTTTTATCTGTCCTGTTACTCAAAAGTACCAAATTAAACAAAACAAAAATATTACTTTCAATGTCTTTATACAAAGTCATTTCCCATAACACCATACCTAGATGGTAATTCTCATAAAGTAAATATATGGTACCCCTGTTTTCCATAGGTAATTGATAAAGTTCAAATTCAAATTGGCTTCTTAGCGAATTAATTAATCTTGATATGAATGCAGAATTTCTTTTTTTGCCAGCATGCAGACAATATTCTCTGTATGAAAATATATTGTTGCAATATGGCATTCTCTTTAAATCACTGGTTTATGATGTATCTGTGTTACATATGTACTTATTTATTCATTCATGTTTATATTTATTCATTTATTTATTTACTAACTTCATTTATTTCTTCATTTATTTAGGCTTGTGCATAAAACTTTGCACAAGTACTGGTTCTGTCACAGTTAAAGCCCAAGTTTAGTTTTGGGGATTTTTTTTATTTGAAAGCTTTATGCCCAAAGGTCATATCACACCAATAACAGATTCTGGATGTCTTTCGTTGTTGTTGTGTTTTTTTAAATTCCCAAAACTAAACTTGGGCTTTAACAAATATTAATGAAATGAACAGTTTACTGCTTTATATTCATGGTTTTTCATTTGTTCGTACATCATGTTGCAATAGATTTCTGTGGTTTGCGCATTTCTGCTATCGTCACACTTTGAGTAATACCCCAGCAGTAAAGTTGTTCAACCTTGATTTAACGTCATCATGATTAATTAATTATTACTCGGAAACTAGAATACGAGTTCTAGTTCTGCGCTGTGCACGAAGAGCGCAAGAATGACAGAAACAGAGAGTAAAATATGATTTAATAATAACACAGACCAAAGTGAGATAATGATTTTCTTCTTCCCCCGACAGGAAAGACCGGCTGAGAACATCAACTTTATCAACCAGAGTCACAAAGTGGCTTACGAGGTACTGACGTCAGAACGCCAATACGTGGACAGGCTTCATCTTCTCCACAAGGTAGTTACGAAAACCGCAAAACCTCGTTTGCACGTGCACGTAATAATGCCGCACTTCACGCAAATGCGCGACAGAGATAATCGGGGGCATAATCAGTGCAATCCACAAGCCGAATCATCATTTAAAAGGGAATATTTTCCTGAAGAAATCTGTGACGTGAATGGCCAGTTGAGTCACACGTGGCACGGAGTGTGTGCCTCCAAAACGGGCAACCATGTATTTTTTTTTCTCGGTTAATATTTTGTTTCTTTGTTATTTGGGGCATTGTTACAATTACCTCATCTTTCACCACTGGTTTACGGGAATGTTTTGCGTGAGATATGTTTGTTGTGAGACTGTCATACTATTTTAGTCCTAAAGATTGTAGGTCGTGATACATATTTCAATCTTGAGAGGTTAATACTATACTGAGAGCAGGGTAGTAGCATTTCTGGGTCGCGGCCTCAGGAAGGGCAAACTCTTTCCAAGGTGAATTTTTTCTGTAATTCTTTGTTTGAACTTATTTTTTATTTTATATTATCATAGCAGTTTTTATTTGCGTAATAGCTTTTTCGGGGGGGGGGGGGAAGATATTTCCGTATTTGCCCCCTATAACAAATACACTAGTGGAGCAAGGAAATTTCAGACCTCATTGCACAGAGTGATTACCTTTTTATGTCAAATACGTTTGTAGCGTTCAATAACAGCAACACTCGGTCAGGAAAAATTTAATGTCCATACCTGCTGTATAGCATTCATAATAATTGATAAAGTTGAGGTCATTTCAATTGACAGGAAGAAGCTGTCAGTAAGAATTTAGAAAGAGAGTGGGGTTAATAACAAAACCAGACATATTAGGTTTCCTTCTCTCTCTGTTTCTGTCCTTTCGACTCTCGTTTCCATCTAGATTATTAACTGTCTGTATATCAACTTTCTATATATCAACTTCTGTCCATAATTTCATTTTCTTCCTCTTTCTATATTTGTCCACAGACAGCGTATTTATAGTATTCATTTGGTGAAAGTGTGAAATATCTGGAAAAGCACATTATATTGTATAATTATATACTCATATTGACAGACAAAATTAACAACCATATCAAGACTCGCCAGGTGTTAGACCATAATTAGGGGTTCATTGTTCGGGTGACTGAGGAGCGTCGCTTGGCAACCAAGGATGTCAGTCTGGTTTCGTTGCGATCCCTGAGGGGGTGCATGGGCTAGACTCCGATGCGATGACCCATTTGGGGGCCCCCGAACTCCTTACGGTCACGCGCAGAGCTGATGTCATGGTTTGCTAATGGAGAACAGACATCTGTTAATTAGGAGCCATGATGGGAGTGGGCAACGGTTATTCCATTTGCTGGTCACCCCTACCAAGTCAAATGAACGCTTCCAATTTTTTTCTTTCCCCAAATATGAAATTGGAGACCTATAGGAGGTGTAGTGGGTAGTGTTGTGTCCAAGGCTGGCCTCAAGGCCTTTTTTTGGTAGCCTCACCCTCGGCCTAGGAACAAAGCACCTGTGCAAATCGTAGGGGAGTGTTTTGGGGCGGCTTAGACTGGGACCTGTGGCCCATTAGCACTGTTAGTTGGGTTGGGGATGGGGGGAATTTTTTTGATTAGTTGATTACTGACTTGAATAAGTACAAGCAAGTCAAAGATAACACTATAATGCTGAGAGTTGGAATTATATATCTTGGGATAAATTTGAAATTTGAAATGTACCAAATCTTTTCAAAGATTACTCTGATGGACCATTTTGACCAGTAAGTCTGTTTGTTTAATATACTTTTGCGTCAATTACGCTTTCAATGTATATCCTGTAGTTGCTGTTATAAAAGAGTACTAAATACTTTAAAATTCTGAACCTATGGGAAAAAAGTAGGAAAAATACAAGCGTGAAATCATCTCATTTATTGGGAAATATCAAGTTTGATCAGTACAAAGTTAATCAAAATAATAATATTCTAATTTAGTTATATTACATGATTTATTTACTCAGGGTAGCAACTTCAGTCAAATAGACTGTTCTTCCAGTGGGCCCTGCCTAACATAAATGTTATTATTAGGGGATCACCACTGAATTAACCTCTAGTGTGGAGAACTACACCGATAGGCCATTTATTGATAGACAGTCACTCGTTTCTGGTGGGTCAGTTTGTGATATTAATAAACCTTGACATCTGAGCTTCATTCCTGTTAAATGGACTGTGGCATATACAAGGTTGTCACATCTGGCACATATATTTGTGCATTGGAATCCATAGTAATTGTGTCACGCAAAGCTTCTCAATATGTATTATATTAACTCATTGCACACCAAGTGTGTCTTGTGAGATACACCTTCTTAAAGTGAAAGGCTAACATTGTGGAGCTTCAATTTAAAAAATTGTCAAACTTTGATATCTGAGCTACATAGTAGTGTTCAAATGGACAAATAAACACCCTAGAATACAAAAATTTGGAAAGTTACACTGCCAATGGCAAGTTATACATGAATAAACAATAAACCTCGGGGCGAGTTTTATTAACCTAGGTGTACACACAGTAAGTCTATGGGAGGAAATGGGCAAGTGAATCTGGTCAACTTACGATTTTCACTTTTTTAAAGCACTAAATAATCATTTTGAAATACAATTTTTTCAGGGCTTCATTTTTAGACCTCATCAAAGACACTGGTAGCATGGGGAATCATGCGGCTCAGATTTTTTTAACTGTGGTAAATGTTAGCCAATACCTTTAACCTTCTAAACCTCTAAACCTAAACCTCTAAACCTACTAAACCTTCTCAAGATGTATTATATTGATTCATAGCACACACCAAGTGTGTCATGGGAGTGTTTGATGAAATATTACAGCCAGTTAGTTGTCTAATGTGGCAAACTAATTGTGCAAATAATTTGGAAAACTTACATCTATAGTTAATTTTCTACATTATTTGCAATATGACAAACATTTATTCTACTAAACTGGCAATTAAGTTCCCATATAAACTAATAGTGATGAGATTGTATGGCTTAAGTAGCATTTTGTTCAATCTATTTCCAATGAGTTTTGTTTGTTGGTTCTGATTTCAGTAGGTATTACAAAACATTTTAGGTTTTGTGTTTGACATAATTGATGAAAGAGCTGGTTGTGATTGTGGTTAATAGATTAAATAGAAATCTGCAAGGCGTAACCACCAAACATAAAACAAAATATCAGCTTGCATAGTTTGTATATTTTGAAGTGCAGAGTGATTTTCCCCACCATTACATGAAATTTGCTGGTTTAAGCAAATTAGAGCTAATTTACATCGTTATCAGACATGGGCAAATAAACCAATGATATATCCTCACTTCCATGTAAGAACCACAAAATGTCGCAAACATGTTTCCTTTGTAACAAGAGTGGTGAAGTATGACATGATACGCCTGGCTTCCTGCCTCTATACCACTGTAACCTCATTCATGTCATGGTAGAATGGACCACATAACTTTGTTACAAATGTTTAAATATACATGCCCATATTCAAGGTTATAACCTGTGACCAGGGTTATAGCTAGCAAGAATTCTGTGCCGGCAGTAGGAAGGAGTTATGCTAGCGGAGCGAGCAAAGCGAGCGTAGTGCAGCGTCATGGTGTGGGGTCCAGTGGCATTTGGAAGCATGTATTTTACAAAATACATCTTCGGCTGAAATGTAAGGAAGTTTAAAGCTCAAAATACACGATTTATGTAGAGATTTAAAACATTTTACGGTCATTTTAAAGCTTTTCTGTGCCGGTCGGAGGACTAATAAATTCAGCTCAGTGGCGGTCGGCTTCAGTTTGTGCCGGCTACTACCGAGTGGCGCCGACCGCCGTAGCTATAACCCTGCCTGTGACTATAGTGTTTACAATAATAATGATATTCATACCTTTTCTTTATAATATTTAAACATTTAGGTTATAATATTATAACCCTAACTTTGACAGTGTGTTGGTTTCCAAAGATTACACTTGGTAGTTAAAATCATTCAGTCGTGTATCTGACCAGAATTAGTAAGGAACATTGCTGTTAGGCCCTAATTTGTTTTTAAACCAACCATTTATTGTAGAATTTTATAGGGGTGTATTCATGATTATAAAACCATTTTGCTGGACGTCCATCCCTTTACATTGTATCTAATCAGAGTTTCAACTATGAAAGGTTGCTTCTCTTTATTTACAGTAATTCTTAATGTGCTGAATTCGCAAACATGCACCACACGATACACACAATGTCCATAGATCTGTAATTTCTCTTTCACAGTATGAGTAATTGAAAGCATTTGCTTACAACAAATTTCATGGTAGGGAAATTGAGTTGTAGATAATGCTATTGCCACTTGACACAATGCAGATTTGGCACAAACTCTTTCCCTTCCATAATAAGTTTTGATACCATGTGTATTTTAAACACTCTTTGTGAATACAGATATAAATTGTGTTTGAAACATATATATCGGTAGACAAAAATTAATATTGACAACTTCCAGTCGTGACGTAAAGGTAATGACGTTCAGCACAAAAGATTGATGCAGTTAGTGTGATCAGTGATTTGATTTCTTAAACTTCGCATACGCGGTATGTGGTAAGTCACAAATTATGGTCTAACCACAAGAACAAATGAGAGTTTAGATTCCATGAAATACTGACGTTTCTTTCCCACCTCAATTTCCCCCTCCCACTTTTTTTTATTTATAAATATAATCACAAATCTGTAGTTGGTGAGAGAAAAGTTGGCAGTACTGAATATCCTTTGTTTTATTCAATTGTATGATTGTATTTAGTTATGTTCTAAATAATGAATAATTTAATACATCACAAAATATTTCCTCATGCCATAACTAGTGGCATTCTGGTTTGGGGTTTCCTGAATTAAGCGTAGATTTCATGATCATATGTCATTTGTAATTTCCTGGGTACTACTGTAGTAAAAAGAAAAAAAGAATGTTTATAACATTTTCCATTGTGTGTTGCTCAGAGCTAGCTTTTTGAGCAGGAGATTGAATATATAACTTTTCTAAGTAAAAGAAGAGAATGTAGCATTTTCTTCCTTGTTAGTATTCCACTTAAGCCATAACCATTTTTGGTATCTTATAGTAGTTACAGGGTTTGTTTACATTCATTATCAACATATTGAGTTGAACTACAGTTGGATGTATATGAGAAATATTTCCTGTTACTCATTTCTGTTGCACTAGTTGACTTTGTACTTAATTTTAAAGAATTAAGCAATGGAAATTTACAGGCTTTATAAACTTAATTTAACTCTCTAAGATCCATATTTTCAAATCACCATCAACATAATACAATATTTTGTGCCACTGGAATTGAGGGGGTTAAACGTAAATGAATGATAAAGTTGCATTGCTTTAATTACTTAACTTTTCTTTTTTATTCTCCCCTCTCCTACCATTGACTACCTGCAGGTGTTTGAACATAAAATCAGGGTAGAAAACGACAAGAACAACTGGTTTTCCAAAGAAGTCATCCATGTCATATTCTCCAATCTCAGCACCATCTACGAGTTCCACAACAAGTTTTTATTAATGCAGCTGGAGGAACGAATGCAAGAATGGTGAGTAGTCAAGACACAATCATGTAATCGTCGGTTGTCTGGCAGAAGGACCCTGGTAAATGTTCTCGGCAGAAGGGCCTTAAATTTTAATTGCCTCTAACTTGAAAACCATTGGCTCGTTTCACATGAATTCAAAGTAGTGTGATATTTTTGGATCCTTCTGTCAGTCTCTTGAGTGCAAATATCAAATGAGGCAATATTTTTCAAATAAGAGAAATTTTCTGTTAAGGCCCTTCTGCCAGGAACATATGCTAGGGCCCTTCTGCTGGACAATCATTGTAATATCTCTGATTACTTATCTGAGACACAACAATTTATCACGTAATATCTCTGATTAGTTATTACCCCCATACTGTCTTATTTATTAGTATCGCAGTTGGTGTTAAATCATCATCCTATCCACATCACTGCTGTAACTATATTAGTTGGATTATTTTATCGTAACTTCAATGTAGTGTTTAAAAGTAGTACATATGCCATTTCCAGTATTTATGTTGTGGTAACAGTGGTAAGTGCTGTTCAAGTCTTTGTTACAAATTAGTTTTAACACTTTGCTCTATCTGGTGAACACTGCTCATGCCAAAACTAAAATTACCAACTTACAAAAATCGTTGAAACACTTGTTCTCATCTTCTTAAATAAATGTTAAATCTTTAAATAGAATTTAAAAATCCACTATTTCACATTGATTCGAAGTTTAGCTGACTCTGTGCAAGAGGTGAAGAATTATTTATTGGACTGAAAAAAAAATCTATTTGAAGGTGATACGTGACAATATGGCCCACAGCTGATAAGATTAGAACCAGCAGTGCCCATTGTTGGACACAGCTGAACATTGCTGTCCCTTCAAGCTATCTTCTGACACTTTCTGTGGATGTCATTTTATTTTGTTGTGACAACAGAAAAAATATTGTGTGACTGTTCAACACAAATGTTGGGCCTTTGAAAGGTACAACTCAAATCTAAAAGATTTATGGTGAGACTTGGCTCATGGATTATTTTACAAGTTTTAGTGTGTGAGTCAGTATGAAAATATAAGCCAGTACTACAATTTTGACATCATCTGAAGATGTTAAAGTTGATGTAATCTAAACTTGTTATCTGTGATTTTACAAACTTTTCATTATATTTTGAGCATATTATGTGATAATTCTAGTGTAATGAAAGCTTCCATGAACAGTAATTAAGTTCAACTCATTAGATGTGCTGTGTAATCTCAGAAGCAATAGCTTAAATTAAAATTTAGTGAAGTGTATGATAATGTAACATATGGCATGAACCACACTGACAAACCAGTGCTGGAAGGGGGGTTTCCCCCCTTCCACGGTAGGGAGCTTTTACAATTTTGCAATTGAAATGGTGCATTCTGGTGCATACTTTAACCCTTATTCCACAAATACATAAGGCAGGATTCAAATAGGTTAATTGATTTCATGAAGTACACTGACCTTGAAAAAATACAAACTTCCACATTTGTAGTGCATTATTCCAGGATTCCAGGATTATCTGTAACAAAATGGACAAATCCTCACTCAACAGGAACATGCATACTAAAAATAATGAATAGATATATAATAGGCTATATAAAAATAATAAATATATAAAAATTAATGAATACATATATAATTAATATATAAATTAATACTAAAAATAAATAAATCAATACTGCACAATACTGTCCAAACTTTTGTATTCTAGGGTGTTTATTAGTCCATTCAAACACTGTCAGATATGTCAGATAGCAAAGTTCAACAATTTTTTAATCGGGTCTTCCACAGTGTTATGTAGTGTCTTTAAAGCCCAAGTATTTGGTCAAAAACAAAATTCTTTGCAATTATGTTTTTAGATAGACATACATGTATTTATGATCTATCAAAGCCATGAAAATTTCTCACTATGAAATTCTTTCATTTTTAAGAAATTACTCAAAATGTAAAATGTTGGGGGAGGGGAAGAGTTTCCATGGGTAATGTGCATACCGCTACATGCTCTGCGATAATTTAAACATCACAATGTGTCCCTATAAACAATTTTCAGTTTTTAGTAGGTTTGATGTTGTTTTCTGATGTCTGGGGTGACAATAGAATACTTTGTGAAAGATTGATAAAAAGTTTTCTGATCGACCAAAACTATACTTGACCTTTAAAGTAGTGTTTAACTGTTTATGCCTC
>JZLH01S0019921.1:0-18665 GCA_001188425.1 Eucidaris tribuloides | reverse complement strand
AAGGTTATCTGAATTACGGTATACCTCATCTGAAAGATCAGACTCTGCTCTTTCAGATGAGCCTGAGGTATAGTTCAGATAACCTTAACACCTTACTAACCCTTTGGATGCTATAATGTCAAATATAGTCGAAAAATCTCGCCCCTCCCCCCCCTCCCCGACGATTTTCATTAATTAAAAAGAAACTAAAGATATTCAGAATCTGTTTGATATGACCTTTGGGCATAAACCTTTCAAATAAAAGAAAAATCGCCAAAACTGTACTTGGGCTTTAACTTTGTAAATGCTGAGGGAGGGGTATTCCGGGGGTATTTGTAACGTTTATACCCCCCCCCCCGACCCGGGCCCCCCGACCACATGCAAGGCTATTCCGTCCCTTATTGTAAACGTGAAATCGCCTCTTCTGTATGCGGCATGCATGGTACAAAGGGGTACTGCCGGTTATACTCACTGTAAACACTAGGCCTACTCAAAATAGCTTGTCGTCAGCGTATCGCCGCGTCGCAGGCACGTACGCTCGCTTGTCTCGCGTACACTGTGTAGTGATTGTGGCTGTACATGTATGTGCACGTGCAGTTGTATGTCAACAATGATCAAACTTGACATAGATTCACCCCAAGATCTATAGCCACGATGGTTTATTAATGTGTGTCTAAACTTCGGTGCGACACTCAAAGAGTTGTGTGTGCCGAATCCAAGATGTGGACCACGTTCGTTTTCGCAGTGTGCAGCAGCCAAATCCTGATCGCCCTTCCATGGAACGGAGCGGAAGGGTCTGCGATACCATCGCCCGAAGCTGGGCCAGGGTCTTCGAGCAGTAGACGATGGAGCGTAGTAAATTCTCAGCAGCAACCGGCCCCAGAAAACTGTTTTGACTTTTTTCGAAAGAAGACTAAACCAACGTGAACAAGTTCTCAAACAGTAACTCTTTCAGACGATGATGCAGTGATTCGAAACTTTGATATTCAGAGCTCAGGATCTAAACCAGCTCGCACACACATTCAACTTGAGAAAGTCCACAAATTGGTTGTCACTGGGCAATGACCAGGTCGAGATCTCTTGCCAGGAAGATGAATGCATGTGAGCTCAACAATACAACGCCTGCATTAGCTGCTACACCACCACCGTGAGTTTGTTTGCTTTTCTTGTTGTTCGTTATTGCAGTTAATAATTTTATGATTAGATATGACGATTTCATTATGTTTGAGTGGTAGCTGTCGGCCGTGGTTTATCAGCCTGCAAATTTAATTTATTATTATCTGCACCTTTCTCCATCTTGCACGTGGCTTTGATCATCGATTGCATGCTATTCTAATGATCAAATCATTATGAATCTTTACTTACGTAAAATCAAACAACACTACCAGGTCATTGAAAGTTGACATCACCGGGCTGCCTGTTCAATAATTTTCCTATTCCTTAAGTTGTAGTTAATTCTCTTCTTTCTTTTATTTTATGTTTTTATGTATAATTTTCTGACCATCACCTGTTCTGAAGTTGGACACATAGGATGTGAGTTTCAGTAATTTGCATCAACTTGGAGATGGAAATAACTGCTAATGTAATTGTTAGATGATATGAATTATTGTTAGCTGATTAAATAACAGCAAGTTTCATTCTCTAGATACATGTTCTATACAGTTCAAAGTACTTTTGTCACAATGGTTGGTATCGGGAGAAAAATGCACTGCTTGTTGTTGAATTGATCACTTATTGTGATGGAGGCCTGTTGTACATGTATGCTGAAACACTCAAAGAAACATTGTTTTGCTTTGCAAACCATGATTTGTAGGCCCCTATACAATCCACTGGAGACAATTTAATTTCAATACTGTACAAGTAACATGCATTCTCCACACCCCCTAGCCAGAGATATCTCATTCTTAGTCTCCAATGGGTTAACCAAGAATGCCCTCAGGAGTTCAATGTGGTATGTCTGGTGATATTGGAAGATAAGTATGTTTTCCCAATCATTTCTGAAACCACAATACCAACAAAAGTGAAATGTGCCCTACTCGACATGATTGATGCAAAACTTGTCAGGAAGACCAAATGCTTAAAAAGAAAGAAAAACCTTATTATTTTGTAGATGACCTGCATGTTTTTCCTCTTGATTATTTGTTTGTTTTTCTTAGTGCGAAGACTATCACAACTTAAACACATCAGCCGAGAAGTGTGCATTCATCAAAGGGGATAGCAAATGTGCCAATGAAGACGGATTCATCAACTACCTGCAAGTCATCTACTGCACATTTCCAAAATACAGGGTTTTGGGCTTCATTGTTTTGGTAAGTTTTCCACCTTCCTAGAACCACAAAATAACTGAAATTAATTTCATATTCTTATTAACTGCATGTTTGTAGCCATCTTACAGGACCTGATGCATCCCACCCCAACCCCCCCCCTCCAAAAAAGAGAGGAAAATTAAAAAGTGCACATGGGCAGAGAGTGATATGCTCCCAAAAGTTTCATAGTAGAGGTGTGCTTGTTTATTATAATGATGTTGAAAACTTGTGGTAATAACAGGCTCAATTTAAACAGTTAAGTATAAATAATAGGGATATGTTTGTATTTAAACTTCAAAACACTCCTTTGGCACCAGGCATTAAAGATCCCATTTAATATTGACATTTATTTTTCTTTCTTTATAAAATCCCCTTCAAAGTTGTATGTTTGGAAGATTTGTGTACAAGCTACATCATACATGTACATGTGGATGAAAAACTTTTCTTCTCATGACTACATTACAAACCTTCAGTGTTGTAAAGAATGTTCAGAATCAATAACAGAAAATAAGGGTGTTCAAATATGTTTTATAGACTTGATAAATGTATATGTACTGTTTAATGAACAAAATTGAAAAAAAAATCTATTTAAAAAAATTGTGAAAACCAATCTTTTCTGTTCTGCAAATAAGTAAATAGGAATACTTGAATAGTGAACAACATTTTATATTATAATACTTAATACAAATATAATGAAAAAACTACAGCATGTTGAGGCTCTTTTGTCATAAACAATGAAGCAATTTCGTTGACATTGGAACCTTATACAGTTATTACAGTAAGACGCATTAAAGTTTGACTGGCATCAAACATGTCTTGTGATTTAATTTGAACCTTGACCCGGTCGAAGTCTAAATTAGACTTCGTCTTTTGTTTGTGTCACATGATTCAAAGGGTGCACTGAGTGCCCCTGTACTTTGAGGAAAAGCAAACAATAAATATCCCAGGATGTATATCCATTTGTAACTTCTCATGGCACGTAGGTTCTAAGTCAATATTAGTTTGTTAAATTCAGTAGCTGGTCCATGTGATTTAGCAAATTAAAAGAATGCAAGTATTGCATGTGACTGAGCACTTCTCTGCAGAATTCTTGCTAAATTCTTGCTAAATGCAAACTTAAATGATTTGAAGGCAGTTAAAAAGACAATATTTAATTTTGTGGAAGCCCCTGTAAAAAACTTATAAAGGTTTGATATATGACCCCTATTGAACAACATAAACACCCTGAAACCCCAAACTATATGCAGTTATGCTTTTAGTAGCAAAATATTGGCACATGAATTAATATTCTGAGGACAACATTTTTATACCACAGAAGTATATGGGAGAAAACCGGACTGGTCTCTCATTAATTTTCCCTTTTTAAAACTGCAATTTTTTTTCAGGGCCTTATTTTTAGATCTTATCCGGGACACTGGAACATTTGGAGGATCATGTAGGCTCAGATATTTAAAACTGGAAACATTGTTAAATGATGCCTGTATAACCAAAGACCATTTGTTCCCCCTAAATTAAAGTATCTCTAATTATTCCACAAAATATATGCCACTGCTGTAGTAGACAGTAATGTAGTCAGCAGTGATGTAGTCAAGACCAGAATTCCTGGGATAAAGACCGTACACATATATTCAGTACATGTACATAAACTGTAATTCAGTCATGAACATAAGTTTGGAATATATTTTTCTACCAAATGCAGTTTTCAATCATATCAGGAAAAGGTTTCTTGTCCTGAAGTACAGACAGGAGTGGTGGGGGGGGGGGCAGCAGGGGTGAGCGGCCACCCCCTATTTTATTATCAAAATGACTGGAATTTTACTGTTTTTTGAAAATATCGCCCTAATTTTCTTGTTGATTTTACTAGTAACAAAAAAGATTGGTGGGCAAAAAATCTTTTTCGTCGTCATCAGCCCCCCTGTCCCTGCTTGTCAGATGCTGTTCAGCTTGTATTTTGGCAAGTGAAAAAAAATGTTTTACAAGCAAAATTTTCCAACGGATTTTGTCCCTGGGCATTTCCACGCGAAAGTGGACAAACTAGAAACTTCATAAAATGGCTTTATCTCAAATCATTTTACATTTCTGTGGTTTGATTGCCTATGAATTATAAAGAAATGATGGGGGTCATCATTTCTGCCCCAAATTTTGGTTCTTGAATGCCATCTTCTAGGAGAATCAGCAACAGTACATAGAATGCTACATGTGGGACTACATATGAAAAATTCTCAGTTTTATGCAAAAAACAGCAAAATTACAATTTTTTCAGCAGTTTTTTCCTTGAAATACTGTGAAGCATCTTAAAGTACAATGATAACTGTGTTGCTTTTCCAACAAAAGTCTATTAACTTGAAGATATTTTCAGAATAATCCCGACGTCATTCCGTTACCGTCATTCCATTACCAAACATTAATCCACTAATTGGACTGTAATTAATTAGTCAAATTAGAAAATGCTTAGTTTCATGCATCAAATTATATGTAAGACTCCAATCTTCAAATTCAGCACCATTAAAACACAATTGAATCATACAATTCACAGAGTTTTGGAAAAACATCTACCTTGTGAAAAACCATGTCTCTTTTAGCGTCCTTCCGTTACCAAGCTCATTATCATGCAAGATTCATTAATGGAAATTATTTTGTTGAAAAAAGGTGAGAGAAATTGTGTAAACTAGTAATATGTATAGAATTGGGCAGCATATTTGACATTGTAATAATGACTTTTTGTTTTACACTGGTAAGAAAGTCCAAAAATTGAGTCTGACTGTCATTCCGTTACCATGGAACTGCCCCCCTCCTAAAATTTTACCCTGGCTCCACCCCTGAGTGAAGCTCATTTGAACTTAGTAATGATATCTTCTGCATGGGTAATTTATCATTATTTGTAAGAAATCTGCACTTTAAAACAGGGCTACGCAAAAAAATAAACATATTCTAAACTTTTGTCCAGGACTGTATATGGGCAATTCCGTGAAATACTGGACAAATCACAAATTATATAAATAGCTCTATCTGGAATAATATTAAATTTTAATGGTTTGAATGGGTATGAATCATGAAGAAACAATGGGAGACATCATTTCCACTCTAAATTTGACATCTTCAACAGCACCCTCTAGGAGAATCAGAACCATACATGAAATACCACATGTGGGACTAGTGTGACTAAATCTCAGTTTTATGAAAAACTATCATTTATTCTGCAGTTTTTTCCATGCCAATAGCCTCTTCTCATTGTGTTGAAAGTAATAAAGCCCCACATATGCATACTAAATCTGAAAAAGACATGAATAAACGAGAATTTGTGTGGATGGACAAAATGTAACGTAACTAACCGTAACGTAACTAACCATGTTTTTGCTGTTGTAGTTAAAAATGAAAAGATTTTTATCAATAAGTTATATATCAAATGACTTAGCAAGATGTCAGAAATAGCATGAATACCACAATTTGTGTCAGTTGAAAACAGGTTGAGGAAACTTTGAGGACAAAGACTTGTCATTTTTTTCCATGTCCTCTTTTCGTAACGTAACTAACCATGATTAAAGTTCTTGTTAATACCCACTGAAACATGTCTCATGATTTTGCTTGATGTTGTGAAGAAGGTGCCAGTCTAGAGAATTGACAGTACCAAAACAGACAAATTATATGAAAGCATTTTCATGTAAGAGCCAAATGTTGAGCAAAGTTTGTCATAAAGTGTAACATAACTAATCACGGAATTGCCCATATGGTTATGATTCCATTTCTTAATTTCTGTAGCATTCATTCATGGGTACATGTATCTCAATAGTGATAACATAAGTTTCCAAAGATTAGTATTTTTGATTGTTTATTCATCCAATAGAACATCATACAGAGGTGAACAGCAAACCTGCTCAGCATTTTCTGTGCATATCTTTCATTCATTAATCTGTAAGGTGTTCATATGAATGTTCCTGAAAGGGGATTAAGGAAAGTAATGTACAGTACGTGTAGGTCAGAAATCTTTCTAACACTGGATAGCAATTGGGGGAGGGGGGGGGGGGGGGTGGTTATTATCATAGTCAGCAATTTTCATCATGTTTATTCTGGTAGTTGTGATCTACATTATATTAACATAATGACCTAATATTTGTGTGATGATGACTTGATTTTGGGTGACAACTGGAGCATCATCGGTTGTCATGAACACTGGGAGCAGATCTATTTCTAGAATACATGTAGAACTGACATCATTGATGACATTTTGGACATGTGTTCAGTACCCCCAATTTATTCAGTTCATACACGTGTCCACATTTCATAAAGACTTGATTAATTATTAATCTGCATGTGTTTGCAACAGGATATTTTGTACTGTTTTATTTGAATGTAGGAAAAATAATATACTACTCGAAAAACTAGTGGAAAAACATCAGTTCAACCCCCCCTTTTAAATTTGTTTTGTGCCTTATTCATTATTTCTAGAGGGTCAAAGCAAAAAGACAAGTTTTAAACACACAGTAATCTGGGTAGCAATCCAATTTGTATGAAGAGGACAGTAGTCATGGAGGTAGAAAGTCCTTTTTACCTCCATGGTGTAGTACCAGTGTTTGCTCTAGCTGTGTCTATGTGTCTGTCTGTACATGTATGGATGAGGGTGTGTGTTGTATGTGTGTGTGTGTGTGTGTGTGTGTGTGTGTGTGTATGTGTGTGTGTGTGCATGTGTGTGTGCATGTGTGTATGTGTGTGTGTGTACAATTTTTCCAAGATCACAAAAGAGACCGCTACAGTATGTGCTATATTGACAATATTACATGTAAATAAAGTTTAAATTGAGATCATGCTTATAAAGAGTGTTAGTTGAATTATTACTGCAAATTCTTAACAAGCTCTTTGCTCATTCAATAGACCAGTTTACTAATTTTATGTAGGGCCTATACCTTTTTAACAAGATAGCTTGCCTGAAGCTTGTCCGACATATCAACAAGTATTCAAGTATGTAGCCCTATTCATTTTCAACAGATTTATGGAATAGCTTGTTACTAGGCCCCCAGGGAGAAAAGTCCATAAATTTGAATATGATAAGTAAACTGATCTAATGCATTCATAAGGTCAGTTGACAAATTTATTCAGACAGCTGTTGTTCACAAAAATTTACACAATTCTAAATTCACAACTGAGCGACTTGTAACAAAGAGTTGGCTAAAAAAAAAAAGAATCAACATAAATTACCTTGACCTTTACAAAGCCCAATAACATTATGAAAGTATTGTTTTTGCATTAACCCATTGGAGACTAAACTTAACTTGTGTTGGGGTCTTTGGAAAATGTGTGTTACAGTGAAATCAAATGATCTCCAACGTGTTAAAACAAACTAGCATGTGTTACGAGGCTATTTGTCTACGTACATGTACAGTACATATTTTCAAATTACAATTCTTAACAGATTAGCCACGATAATGTGTAGAGATACATGTAGAATAGTTGAAATACGATAAATCGTACATGTAGGTCCTACCTGACCACTCAGTCTGTAACCACTCTGTCTAGTACCCACAAAGTCTAGCAAGATCGGGATAAAGGTGTAGGACTAGTCACTAGGCTTAGAGTTTTGAATTGAATTATATTAGCCTTGGGTTCAGCATAGCTGCAAGTGATACTGATTTTCAGTAATTTCTACTGAAAGTGGCGAAGATATTAAAGGTTAGTGACATGATTGGAAACACTTGAAAATGCCTCAAGAACCAAATGAGTTGAAATATGTACCAACTATGCACTAGCAGGAGTGGATCTCCCACCTGTGAGGATTTGTCTGTATTTGTTTACTTACGGAGAATCAAGCATAAACATAGGAGTATTTTAATTTTATCCGGGTACATAAGAATAAGCCCCATTGAGAGCCACACAGCAGGTTTCCCTGCTACGATTGATGTTTATTTTAGAATGAGTCTACGTTTGACTACAAGACTTTCACAGGAAAATCCTTGCATAGTTTACTTGATTCTAGAGTAGTTTCAGGCTTTCAGCCCAGGTTGAGGACTACCCCCAATCATGTCATTTACCTTTAATACTGAAGGTTGCAAGCAAAATACTGATTTTATCAAATCAGTTTTGTGTAATCTTACTGCATTTACTGATTTTAACTCAAAATATGGCAAAATTACTAATTTTTAGCCATGAAATTATTGGAAGGTACTGATCAGTTGGCAGCTTTGGTTCAGGTTGAAATATTCAGAGTTACCAGCACATCTTGACAAAGTGGCTATAGACCAAATGGTTGTCACCCAAGAGGCAATAGAGACCATTAACCCTCAGTCTACATGTGAGACTACAGACTCATGATTTCCATTTTAAGCAGCTATATAAAAGACAGAAATTTGTTCTGAATTGAATGAACTGTAAACAGTATGCCTATTGTAAACAACAGACAAATGGTCACACACATTTCACTCGTTCATTGTCTTGCGTGGTTACTGTCTGTGTGCCGTGCAAAGGTTGAATAATTCCACTGTATGAGGCCTGGTATTGATGCCTCCATGCAATTTTGCAAGACTGTTTTTATACGGTGACTGTACATGAACATGTACATTGTGATCACAAACATGATTGTAAATGTAATTGTGGCTGGCAATGAGAGTGTGTTACTGTACACACAAGAAAGTGCCTTCATGGACAATGGAGGATTTCAAGTTCAGTGTTGAAATCTGGTGTTGGTGTTGTAAGAACACTAACACCGACTATAACACCATACTTGAAGTCAGGCCTGGTGTTGGGGTTGAACTCGAAAATTATGACGTACTTCCTGTAGTTCGTGTTGACGGTGGTGTTGAATATCGTCTGCTGAACCGAGTACCGTTGTTGGTGTTTGTGATTTACGTCTAATTTTCCCATTCATCAACACTAAACCCTAGGATTTAGGAAATTCGTGACTTCAAGTTCGGTGTTGGTGTTGGTGTTGGTCTTGTTATTGGCAGAGCTAACATGCGTGTGTGTGTTGGCTATGGAGAAGCTTCACCATGCGACGCAAACCGCTGAAAGTACCCTTTCCCCTTAAAAATGTACATTTAGCCAAATTGATATTAAACTTCCGCATAGGAATAGAGAAAAGTAAAGTCCTTGCCTTTCAGATTCATACAATTTTCTTGGCTGGTAGTATTGATTTAGTGTCATTTTTGTAACATTTGTCCAAAAATTTCGGCCATCGGCGTAACTTTCTGCCATGAATCGCACGTGACGTCACTCGATGTTATGTGATCGATAGTGCAATCGATATCATCTGCTTAAACCGAGCTCAGTGTTGGAGGCTTGGAGCTCGGTTTAGCAGACAATTTTGTTTCCTCCAACACCAACACCGAACTTGAAATCACCCACTGTGATTAGAATTCAAAATTCTAGCGTAGAGGCATGGTCATGTTTCTGGGTATGCTGTCAATCATCTGTGCACTGGATGGCAGGGTTGGCAGTTTCTTCCGCAGGTAGTTTTTTCCGCCGGTTTTTACTGGTTTTTTCCGTCCCGGAAAAAATGGAAAAAACCTCCTAAGTGTTTCGTTTATCATTATTTTCATTATCTTGTTTGAAAATGAAATTGAAATTGAAAATGCCTCTAGGTGTGAGATGTACTGGGCTTAACTGTACCAGTAGCCTGTATCCTCAAATGATGCTTTTAACTGTTTGGCTACATCACGTTATAATTAGTTGATACATGCTCTAAAGGCTAAAGCTCAATGACATGATTGGGAGAAAAAAAATGCCTTTAGAACCAAACTGGTTGGAAGATAAACCAAATGTACACCAGCTGGAGTGGATCTCCTGGCTGGCTGGATTTGTTTTGAGTATGTTTACCTAAGGAGAATCAAGCATGAACAGGCCAGCAGTTCAATTTTATTGGGGCACGATAGATTTAATCCCCATAGAAGGAGACTACAAATTTGTTTGTTACAAGGCATACTGATGGACATTATTTTAATATGAGTCAACTATTGACTACACAATTTTCACAGTAGAATCCTTGCATAGTTTACTTGATTCTAGAATAGTTTTTACCCCAAATTGAGGACTACCCCCAATCATGTCATTTACCTTTAAAGATTGTGTCATTCATTTGCACGTCAAAAAATATCTAAATGAATGAAATCAGCTGAAATCATATCCAATGTGAAGATTAATATAAATAAACACCTCTCATAGAGACTTGGGGTGAAATGTTGAGTTTTGGTCAAAATCTGGACGGTTAAACTTCATCCTTTTCCAAATGACCCGGACGTCTTTTCAAAAAATCTGTGACGTCAACGTGCACGGGCAGTTCCAAAATTGTCCGATCAGCCGTTAGCCGAAGGTCGCGCGGAGGTTAGCCGTTTAACCAATCAGTGCGCTCCGCTGGTCTTGCGACGGTACACATAACCGCGATTCGCAATTTGAGCAAGATTTAAACCCATGGAAAGAACAACATTCTGGTAACATGTCGTTATTAGTTTTTCTGATAAAACAACAAATTCATGATGTATGGATATCAAACTTTCAACACACCATTTGTAAGTACTAAACTACCGTTTGGTATTGATAATGAACTTAATGAAGGGAAGTAATGGACTTGCAAATCCCTGACATAATCTTTAATGCACATGGCTCGATTATGCTATCGAGGAAATAAAACTGAAAGTCAGTCAATGCTTTAATAAATGTCCCCACTAAGCTTATTACTCTCATTAGCAGGAAAAGTCCATTATGATCTTTTCCCCTAATGGTTATGTTACTTATCACTGGAATTACTCCTTTTCCAACATAAACTTACAACATATGCTGTAGCCTTAAATACTAAAAGTGGAAATTTTCATACGATTAGTTTCTTGTGCTTGCAGAAATTGTGTATGTTTTGAATTTCATGAACAACCAAAGTGTAGGGCAAGCAACCACATGTGGCACAATAATGCTGTAACAGCTAGCCACCAAATGGCAGAGTTTGGGGGTGAATGGGGAAGGGGCTGGGGTGGGGAAGGGAGGTTGGAGGAAGGAGGAAGAGCGAAAGCACAATCTTTAGTACTACTTGAACAGAACTGCTGAGTGGGTGTGTTGATATAAAATGATTAACTTTACTGCTTAATTGTCACAAATGGTAAGTGAAAGCACAGCATTTGATTTATACTTCCCATACTTGATGATTTAAATGTTATTTATTACTGATGAGAGGTGTGTTGATTTATGATTGAATAAATACTTGAATATTTTAATCTCACTTAAGTTAAAGCCCAAGTTTAGTTTTGGGGATTTTTATTTTTGAAAGCTTTATGCCCAAAAATCATATCCCACCAATAACAGATTATGAATATCTTTCATTTTGTAAAAATTAATTAATGAAAAATTCTCGGGGGGGGGGGGGGGGGGGCGAGTATTATTATTTTTCAATAATTAATTGTAAAAAAAAAAAAATCAAAATCTGTTATTGGCGTTATATGACCTTTGGGCATAAACCTTTCTAACATAAACATTTTTTTTTTTTTTTGGGGGGGGGGGTTCATTGTTCTGTTGAGAAGACATCAGAAAATAACATCAAATGTACAAAATATTGTTTTGTGATATAGTTTTATGTATGAGACGACATGAAGGACATGTAGACATCATGAGATTTGTAGTGACATTTGTTTGCTCATTATTCTACAGGATTTTGGTTCATACTAAAATTTCTGATGCAACTGCTAAATGCCCACCTTTATGAATTACACACTCTGAAATGAACTTATCAACCAAATAAACTAAACTCAGTTATGATGGAAAGATTTTAACATTTTTTTTTCTTTTTCTTTTAGGTTGGAGGTCTCGAGACCGGTCTTGGTCTCGAGACCAGTCTCGAGACCAGCATGCTCTTTCTTAGTCTCGGTCTCGGTCTCGAACCCTCTGGTCTTGGTCTTGGTCTTGGTCTCGAACCTTCTGGTCTCGGATTTTTTTGGCCGAGACCAGCCCGAGACCAGCAACTTATATGATTTTACATAAAAATCTTTATTGCTGTACATGTACAAAGTGCAATTTTGCGGCATAGGGCGTTCAAACATGCAGAGTGAAACATCTTCTACACATACATGCATAAGGACCGGCAATGGTGGGTTCTCTGACGTAATATGTTCTGGTCGTTCCTCTTATAATCAAACATGGATGTAGACAAGGTAGAAAACAAAGGAAGAAGTATGGAATGAACAGTCAAACAAAGAAAAGGTAACGGAAGAAAAGGTAACAAAAAAAGACGGAAAGAAAAAAACGAAGAGATTGGAAAAATAGAGAGTCAAACGAAAGCAAGAAAACATAATAGGAAATAATAAAAGAAAGAAGATTGAAAACAAAAAAAGACATAAAAAGAAGATTGACATCAAGATAGCAGGAAAAGAAATTTTAAAACAGATAGAAAGAAGGAAAAAGATATCACGAATGAAAGATGAGAAAGAAGGAAGGAAAGAAAAAATTGATTGAAGAAGAGAAAGAAAGAGAAACAAAATACAAGAAAGAGAAAAAGAAGGGAAAAATTAAGAAAAAGATAAAGGAAGGAAGACATAGGAAAGACGTAGAACTAGAATGAAAGAAAGATGAATTAAGAATATAAAAGAGTAAAGAATGAACAAATAAAAGACAAATATAGGAGTAAGAAAGGGAAAAGGCTGGAATAAAAGGGAAAAAAGGAAAAATGAAAGATTGCAAATAGGAATAAAACTAAGAAAAGAAAGAGAATGAATGAAAGGTAGACCAAAGTAAGAAAAAGGAAGAAAGAACGTAAGGAAATAAGAATAAAAAGACATTAAGAATGAATGAAAAAAGGAAGAAAGATAGAAAGAAGGAAGGAAAATGAACTTAATGAAAGAAGGAAGAAGAGAAAAAAGAGAAAGAAAGATAGAAAAAATAAGCAAGAAAAGAAACAAGAAAGAATGAAGTAAAGAAAAGGAGAAAAAAGAAAGATATGGGAAAGGCAGAAAGAAAGAAAAAAACAATAAAGAATAAAAGAATAATGAATCAAAAGATTAACAAATACATGTAAAAGAAGAAAGAGAAAAGGGTAGAATGAAATAAAAAAGACTGCATGAAAGAAATACAAACAGAAAGAAATAAAACAGAAAAAAGAAAGAAAAAGAATGAATGAAAAAAGTGAGAAAAAGGAAGAAAGATATAGAAATGTAAGAAAATAACAAGAAAATCAAGAATGAAGAAAAACCATTAATGAATGAAAGAAATAAGATTATCAACAACACTTTATTTTCTTTATCTGATCTGTATTTCAGTAGCTCAGGCAAATGTGCTCATGGGAAAAAACTATTCTTTTCAATTTAAAATTGTTTCTCAGTCGTTTGTGCAATTTGTAGCTATCATTGACTTGTAGTCATAGGCCTATTTTGCGTTAAACTTTGGATGGCATTTTATATGTAAATGACAAATGAAACAATGAAAATATAATTCTTAATGTTCTTCATTAACTGTTAATTTTATTAAATCTTTAAAAATCCTATTACAGACTGATTGCAATGTGTAAGCAGTAGGCAGTTAATGCTGAGTAACAACGTTGCATTATCCTTAAAACATGCACAAATTAGTGTCAAACGCTGGTCTTGGTCTTGGTCTTGGTCTCGGAAAGTGCTGGTCTTGGTCTCGGACTTCTGGTCTTGGCCTCGGACCTCTTTTTCTTGGTCTTGATCTTGGTCTCGGGGTGTCTGGTCTTGGTCTTGGTCTTGATCTCGGACGGCCTGGTCTTGACTACAACACTGAATTATTGTGTATGAAATGTTTTCATTCGACCTTTATCTGAACTTCTGAAGGAACAATTAATGCACAGCACACATAAACTGTACTGGTTGCATTGTACCTAGTCCCCTCCCTTGTCAAAGACTGATGAAAAAGTTGTTTGATTGACAAGACTATACTTGGCTTCAAAATGTGGAAATGTGCACTTCTTCCAGAGCATTGTTCTGCTACAAAGGGGAGGCAATTAAGTTTGGGTGGGTAACCCCATTTATTGTCATCATGTTGCAATAGTCCAGGTAAATCCAATCTGTAGATTTCACAAAGAAAATGTTTGGCTGGATGGAATTCTCAAGGTCAGTTTCTCAAGTGCATATCCACTGTTAGTTTTTCGGTTTCTGTTGTACAAATGTAAGTGGATGACATCACTGTGATGGGGATTTTAACATTTTTGTGTGTGTTGTTGCTGTAATATTGTGTATGAACGTTTTTCATTCAGCCTGCATCTGAACTTCTGAAGGAACATGCACGCATCATTTTAAACTGTACTAGTTGCATTGTACGTAATCTTATACATGTGTGTGATACATGAATTGATTCTACCCGTAACCTGAACTGTTTTTAGTTTCAGGGTCCTGAAGAGTACATACAATATACAATAGCTTATCTAAATGGTGATTACACAAGACAAAAGGCTTGTCTGTTTAACCTGTTGCCTCTGAGATTCTGAAAATCCTGCAGCTAACGGATTAATGACTGTTTGTTTTCTTCTCTTTTATCATGTGTAACTTGTCATCCTGTTTATAAACAAGGAAGTAAGGATGTAGGTTCAAAGGACATTTTTTTTAAAAAGATATTATCATTGTTCTGATTGTAGTGCCCCTTTAAGAGAATACCCTGCCCTATTTGTGTTGTTTATTCTTCACAAATAGCAGTAACGTTTCATCAACAGGTACAAGTACTACTGGAATTAACCCTTGTATGTCTCTATACTGTAAATGAAGACCATCTTACTTTAAAGACATTATATAACAGTGTGGAAGCCTTATTTAAAACATTGTCAAACCTTGCTTTCTGACATATCTGGTAGTGTTTGGATGGACAAATAAACACCTTAGAACACAAAAGTTTAGACAGTTGTGCTGTCACTAGTACAATATGTGCAGATTCAAATTGGCACATTAATTTCCTATCGGGCAATAGGAAATTCTGCAACACAGCAGTCTATGGGGGAAAGCTCGAATGGTGCCTCAATGATTTGTACTTTTTTAAAGCACTTACTGATCGTTTTAAACTGCAATTTTTTCAGGGCTTCATTTTTAGACCATGTCAGAGACACTGGTAGCATGGGGAATCATGCAGCTCAAATTTTTTAAACTGAAAACACTGTTATACTGTGCCTTTAATGTAGTGAAACAATTAAATACAATTCAACAACAGCAAAATATGTCATGTCTGTCCTGTTTGTGACACGCATGAATGTGCATACAGTTGCATAAATATGAGAAATGATGCCCCTTTAATTGATTAAATATTCATTTATTTGTTGCTGTATTTGTTTGAATCTAAATTGTCTTTCTGTTTTCTTTCTTTCCTTCTTTCCTTTTCTCTTTCTTTTATTCTTTCCATTTTCTTTCTTTATATCTATCTATCTGTCTATATTTCTTTCTTCCTTCCTTCCTTTCTTTCTACATTATCTATCTATCTATCTATCTATCTATCTATCTATCTATCTTTCCATCTTTCTTTACTTAGTTACATTATACTTATCTATGGTGCACATTGGCTTATATAACCACCCTGTTCAAATGTAGAAAATCCCCATATCATTTAGTCAAATCCAATGACTAGTTCAGGTGCATTCCTCATCTGTAAAGCACCTGCGATATCAGGGTTATTGCAAGGTCAATATTTTGTCTGTCAGGATGTAATACAACCCACTAAGGGAAATAATCCAAACAGAATGGTGTTTATGGTATTTGATGACATTAAACCCAATAAATTCATGGAGCGTAGGTGTAGTTATTCAGTCAGTATTTAGCATGGTTGCTGTGTCAAGGGGCTCATAAAGATATATCATCAAACAAGATCTTTATGGATTATTGTTGTTCAGTCAATACAATGTCAAGGGGTTCATAAAATACATACCATCTGTTTTGTTTGTATAATGGACGCGTTTAGATTAGCAAGAGAGCATTCTTGTTTCATTGTTGTAGTTTTTTCAGTAGCACATTCCACATGTATCCACATGTATGATATTGTCACATGCTCAATGCTTTCATGACTGATACAGTACACTGCTCATGTTTTAAAGGGATTAAAAAAAATGTTTCCAGTGAAAGAAAAAAAACTCTGAGCTCCATAATCATCCATGCTATGGGTGTCTACCAGTATGATAAGGTCTAAATTACTAATGCCCAGAAAAAAACGACAACTTTAAAATGATTGTTCCATATAAAATATGTGAGTGAGCAGTTCCCCCCCCCCAAAAAAAAAAAAAACGAAAAGAAAGAAGGAAGAAATGTGGTTAAATGAAAAAAAAGATACTACTGGAGCAAAACAATTTTTAATTATATGTTTTATTGTTGCATAATCAACAAAAAATCACAAATTTACAAGTAATCAGTAGTCATTGTAAACAGAAGAAAAAGTGACAAGATCATTTCAAACAAACATCTATACAAGTAATAACGAAGAGAACCACCATGATTAAGGTCAAGGAGAAAACAACTCCCTTGAAGACCCCCCCCCCCCCAAAAAAAAAAAAGCAAACATGATAAGAGAAGAACCCCTTGTCAAGGATCCCAGAGCCGGAACAGGCTCTATACCCACTTTCACAAGTAACACCATATAATCAAGCAAATTAATTTAGCTGATGTGGTTAGGGGAATACCCTTAATAATTTGCACTTTAAAATCCCGTTAATGATGGACTTGTTACTGTCGAAGCATTGTTTGAGAACATGTTTGCTCTCATGGTTTTATCATGGAGCTACTGAATACATGGTTTGAGGTTTTATGTTCTCTCTCTCTCTATGTCTCTGTGTTTTTTTTCTTTCTTTCTGGGGGTGGGGGTAACATAAGCTAGAGGTTTAGGTTTCTATATAATATAAGTTGTTTCCTTGACTGTATATTAAGTATAACTAAGCAAGTAAAAATATTGTTAGAAACACAAATACAGTATGTACTACATTCACAGCCATTTAACAAACCATGCAGTGGAAAATGGAACAAATTCAACTAAACAGAAACTGTCATTATGTGCAGACTTGAAAGTGGAATTTAGGTGTGCCTTTTAAACTCTATTTCTAAATTATTGGTAATATTAAAACTAAATTATTTATAGTTTTTATGTCTCATCAATCAATATCAATTTATTTTGTCCTGCAGGCAGTGTGGCTTCTGTACCTTCTGATAGCACTTGGAGTTACTGCTGAAGAGTTGTAAGTTTCATTCATTTTGCACACAAATTTTAATTTCTTTGAGATGTCAGCTGAGAAGGTGTCCCGGATCTTTCAGAATCTTTTTATTGTTACATTCCATGAAAACAAGGAGGAAATTAGAGTTTTGATAAAATATGAGTGAAAGTGAAAATGTATGTACAATTTTTTTCTATATATGTTTTATTGGTTTTAAAGAGAATACAAAGTTACATGGGTTGCATTCTTTGATGCAGACCAAACACTTTTAATCAACTGCTATTCAAACCTTCTGAGAACTGATGGTTTTAAATAATGTGTACTATAGTACAGGAGAGAGTGTTGAAAACAACAGACACTTTGTTTTGGACATATCTGTTACAGCAAAATTCCCCACTTGCTGACAAGTACTAACACGAAACTATATGTGGCGACTATTGTTAATTTTGTGTGCCATACACACTCGCAACTGGAGCTTACTCCGTGGGTACTCCAAACTGCCAAATTCTCACACTTTCTTATTGCATATTGAAGGTGAGAATTAAATCCACAATGATATGGCCAAATGATAATTTTTACGTCAGTCATGGGAACAATATGAAATGTGTGCAATTTTGATGAAAGATTTTTCATCAGTCAACCAGTACTGCTGTGTTCTCTTTAAAGGCATAAATACATGAAACAAAACAATCACTTAAAAAAAGAAAAAAGAAAAAATGAAAGCACCATTACCAAAGTGATAACAAGTAGGTCTAGATGTACTTTCCATTCATGTCTAAACACTATGGATTTCACTCATATTAAACAATAATAGAAGCACTCTGTCTCATACTCTAAAGTGTTATCTACATTAACAGAGTTTTTATTTGTGTGTTTTAAAGTAAAAATACATATTACAAAAGTAACTATGCATACATTGGTGTTACATGTAATTGATAAAAAGAAAATAATTATAGGATGGAATCCATGGGGAGTTCTCTACACTCACAAAACAAAAAAAGTGGCGGGAGGGTTGCCATATTAAGATTCCTCCATGATAAATTTGACTATTTGTGTCTCTTGAACATTGCAGCCAAATTTGCTCAAAAGAATTTTCGGTTTTCGAGTATTTTTATGATAGTGGAGAGATTTTCCAACAGAGTTTTGAACATGTCATATTTCAAATATTTAAAGGTCAAATGTGCTAATTTTTTTATGGGATCCTTATCGCATGATGTAGAGATAGTATAAATAAAATTAGACCTAAAGACAAAGTCGTTTTCATTTTACAAGGTTTTTTATCTGAAAAA